>PVKA01012211.1:0-51700 GCA_004027165.1 Ctenomys sociabilis
TGGAGCACATTTAAAGAAATAAGAAGTGGAACTTTGCTTGTCTATGGAGTTGAGTTTGAGCATGCTCTTGTTAGACTAATGATACTAAAAATTTCTCTCTGGAACTATCAGTATGTGATCTAATGGCCCATATTAGAGACAAATCTCTTGCCAAAAAATGATGGCAGTAGTTACAGCCAGCTTTGGGATACACACAGAAAGAGATGTGTTATGGTTTACATCGCCAGCTGGCATTCTTTGCAAAGTGTTCTTTGGACATTTTCTGTATTTCAATTTTTTTTTCTTGTACCAGGAATCAAACTCAGGAATGTGTGCTTGCCAGGCAGATGCTGTGACACTGAGATATATTCCTGGTCCCCAGGAAAATGTTGCTTGGGACACAGACAAGTTTTGCAAATTGCACAAACCATGTGAACGCGCAACCACGTACTGTGTGCTATTGCTTGGTCAGCTTGGGCTTGCTGTGCTGCTCTCTGTATGAATTTTAGATCCAAGTCTTGGTTTCCAAATTGAGTAAAAGTCCAGGGGCCACCTTGTCTTACTCCTTTGTTAGTAGCAAGCTTCCTCCAGGGACATGAGCCCAGATAGAAATCCATCTGGGGTGCTGATGTGCCTGGCCTAACTATACCAACAACACTAGGACGTGCCCTGCTCCTTTATACAATGAAGAAGCAACTGCACCTGTTCTGTGCTGCTGTAACAGAATATCTGGCCGTGCATCAAGCAGAGTGCAAAGAGCCTTATTTGCCTTATGGTTCTGGAGGGGAGGAAGTCCATGCATTGCGGTCTGGCAAGATACCCTGGTTGTGTTACAACACGATAAAGAAGTGGAAAGGAACATGGATCTGGGAAGAAGGGGTCAAGGTGCAGAGTGGCCTAATTGTAACATGTATGAAGTTTGCAATGCACACTTTCAAATAATCCTAACTACCTTTTAAATAATGATATAAAACTTGCTAAGTATTGCAAGCACTTCATGTTATATTGTTGTTACTCATTTTATGTATTATGAAGTAATTTTATCATTGTTATTGTTTTTAATAATATGATACAAATTCAGCATTTGTTACTATTATTTAAAACAAATTGTTGTCTACTAGTTCAAGTGGGGAGATGAAATGGAATGTGTTTCATTCTCTTTTAATTTTTCTCTAATATTTTCCTTTCTTCACGTATACTATGGTTTAAATGTATCTGTATATTCTTCCAAAATTTCTATGTCGATACTTTAACTTCAAGATGACAGTATTAAAAGGTGAGATGTTGAGGAAAGTGATTAAATCTCAAGTACTCTAGAATTCTAAATGAGTTTAGTTCCCTGATGAAAAAGACTTTATAGAGCTACTGATGCTGTCACCCTTCATGTGAGGACACCATGCTTTGCCTGGAGGACAGAGGAAACAAGACCCTATGCTGGGCCCAGAGAGTGAGCTCTTATTATATTCAAGATGCCTGATGATATCTTATTCTTTGGCTTTTTAGTCTCTAGAAATATGAGAAATAAGTTCCTACTGCTTACAAATTGTTCAACCTCAAGTCCTTTGTCAGAGCAGCGTAAGATGATGAATACGTGTACAAAGACCTGCATTCCTGGCCATTATCATTTTCTTTCTTTTAGAAGATTTTCTTTAAACACTTATTACAAGAGAAATCTACTGGCAACGAGATACTGCAGTTTTTGTTTGTCTTAGAAAAACCTTTATTTCTTCACCTTTGAAGCATAGAAATGTAGGATGGTGGATTCTAAACTTTCAAAGTTTCAAATATTTTGTTCTGCCCTTTTTGTACTTGCATAGCTTTGAAGAGTAGTCAAATATAACTGTAGCTTTGCTCCTCCACAGGTAAGATGCTTTTTCTACCCTCTGATTCCTTTCAAGAATGTTTATGTCTTTGATTTGTCCGCATTCTGAATCTGGTGTGGGTTGGCATAAATTTTACCTTGATTACACTGAAACTGTAGGAGCTTTTCAGTTACACCTAATTTTCTACCCCAGTATTGGGTCAGCAGCATTTTCTCGTGGGTGTCTCCTTGCTCTGATAAAATGTGATTCGCTTTTTTCTGGCTCCAATGTTGGGGGCAGCAGGTGACTTTGTGATCTTGGTTTTCTGAAAGATCTAAGAAAAGTTGCTAATTATTCAGTTTTTAAATTTTCTTTTTCTTTCCTTATTCTTTTATTTTGTTATTTTTATTTTTAGTGGAGCTGAAGTGATCAATTTTAATCCTTTAGATGTCAGCCTGGACTCCAAAAGTTACCCTAAACCACTTACATCTTAATCTCTTGCTTTTATTCCATTTTAGAAATTGTGAATGGTTTTGTATAATTTCACACCAGAAATTTATTTAAATAGATTCTTATAACAGAAAATGGGATGAAAAAAATTTCTTCCAAATTTTTTATTGTATTTTACCTGATATATGGGAAACATGGCCAGTATATTCAAACTGATTTCTGATATTTACAAGGTCAAAATGTGAGGATTCTTTACTCATAAGTATTTCAGATATTTATAAGACAAAATGTAGTTAGAACTATAATCTCAACAATCATTGCTCAAAGACTGTCCTTATTGACTTCTATGATTCAGGAGATTTTTGAGTTTAATCATTAAGTTTATTGTTGGAGTCATATTCAAATGTTGACAGGCTAATGCACGAAGGCCCAGTTAAGTCCATTACATCTTGGGGGTGAGGCTTAGTTTTTGTTTTGGTGCTGAGGACCAAACCCAGGGCTTCCAGCTTGCTAGGTTCTATGGCTGAGCCAAATCTCCAGCCCCTAAGTCCATGACTTCTTCACATAAATAACTTTTATTGACTCACTGCTACTCACTTGTGTGTTTATATCATGTCTTCACTGCTTTCACGCTGCAGTAGCAGTGCCCATTGGTCGCCACCAAGTCCTACAAGGGGTGCTGGGGACCTTGGCCCCAGACTCTTCACAAAACAGAGTCTCAACTTTAACTTTAACATGTAGAAAAGATTTTGAATTTTTTTGAAGATGCATTTGTTTAACAAGCTAAGCAATTTGTGGGGTGAATTTGATTTAGTTTTAAATGGTGTATTTATTATAACACAGCTACATTTATATATGTATATGGTGGCAAAGGAAAATTCTTAAACTGATACCTTCTATTTCAGGTCCATAGACTAGAAATAGAGGTCAAATAATTTGATGAATATCGCTGCCTTGGGTAGCACTTATGTCACTTCTTTTGCTACTGTTCTTTGCTTATCTTTATATTGAGTCACTCTTTTTTTGCATTGATAAATTTAAATTCTGGCTTCACAGTTTCCCTTCAATTTTCCTGTGGCAATCAGGGAAGATTGCCAATTTGTGGGGCTTTTGGGTCTGCCCAGGGCTTGTGGAGGCACACCTCTGGGTGGGTCTAGCTAGGCCATGCATCAGTGTTGGTGTCCATGTTTGCCTTCTTTCTCCTCCCTTACTTCCCTTTCTGTTCCCTGATCTGTTTCAGGGCTGCCAGGAACTAAAAATTTTGTCATCCCCCCCCCCACATACACCTTCCCACCAGAGTGCTTCTGTCTTAGAGCCAAGGGTCCAAGGTGGATTCCCTGAACCATGAGACAATGAAATGTTTCTTTAAACTGTGTGTGTAGAACTAGAGGTCCTAATAACCTGTCTATCCCCTTCCTTAGTATTGTCCCCTAAAAATTAAGCATCATGTCTCAGAGATATATGCACACTTATGTTTATAGCAGCAAATTTTGTGATAGCTAAATCCTGGAAACAGCACAAATGCCCATCAACCATGGAATGTATAAACAAAAAGTTTTTTTTTTTTTTTTTAGTCCTCTGCCATAAAGAAGAATAAACTTGAGACATTTCTTGGTGAATAGATGCACCGTGAGACCATACTGTTAAGTGAAATAAATCAGACACCTATGTGTAAATATCATATCATCTTTCTGGTGGGAGAGGCTGCAAATATAAGTAAGGATCAAAATGTAAAATAGATATTGTAAAACAGGAAACATGTTGTTCAAAGGAGAAAAGGAACTGGGATCGTGGAGGGGAAAGGAAAGAAGGGAAATGAAAATCAATGAGGAAAAAGGATGAGAAGGAAGCAAAATTTTGTAGACAAGGAGGGAAAAGGGGGTGAAGGGCGGGGAGAGGGATGAAAAATGAAAAAGAATCTTGCTATATCAGATACAGACACAAATTTCCTGCGGTGAATGTGCTTGTTACGTGCATCTAAACTGTATCAACAAATTTAATTTAAAAGAGAATAACAAACTACAAAACATGTCTGTGGCTGTTTCAATGATCAGAAAGCTGAGTAATATTTTTCTCTCTATGGTTATTTCGCATTGCTTTATAAGCAATTGTGGAGAACGCTCTTTTTCAACTGCATCCTCACTTACGAGGCACATGCCTATCGCAATCAGCACCGCCCTGACACCCCCGCGGCTGTGTCACCGTCTATTCTTCTCGTTGCAAGTTGTTCTTCTGTGTTGTCACATCCTCCCTTCTCAGCTTAAGTCTCTTAGATTCTCACTTTGCAGTAATTTCTCTTTCCTCAGACATTCTTAGCTTCCTTGCTTCTTTTTCCTGTTAAGTTCTAGTGACAGAAAATCAATCCTTGCTGACTTCACGTAGCTCTTCTGCTGCCTGAAAATACTGAGATAAAGAGTTGAAGAGTCTCACTAAAATTCATAACCACAGATCTCAGATGGATTCCTATCAGTATCCAGCTGTCCGACCATTTTTTCTCTCTCTCTAAAATGACTTGTAAATACCTCAATTCCCTCACACATTCTAAATTTAACCTCTTTTCTTTGTCAGCTGATATCGTCCTCTAGCAAATGTCTTAGAAAGAGCACCAATTGTCATACATGCACATTTTGTTTTCTCTTCACCACTATATTAAAAACAACTGCTTGCATTTTCCACCTACTCTTTGTTTTTTTGCCTCACAGTGAGCAAATTGCTTTATCAAAGATTAACCTTTACTTGGCTATAGGCCTCATCTGGTCTTACTTCAGAAATATTCTTTTTCTAATTTTATTTTTTAATTTTGTTCTTGGTGCCAAGGACTGAACCAGAGCTTCCATCTTGCTAGGCAAGCGTTCTCCCACTGAGCTAAATCCGCGGTCCCTCAAGTACTTCTTTTCAGCGTTTCTTTTCTTCCTGCATTATCAATATCTATTTTTATTTCTTTAGTTTTTTTCTCTCTAAAGTCTTCCTTCCTTTTAATTAAAAAAAAGGAAACTTGTCAAAGGACTCCATGAACCAGATACTTTTCTAGTTTCTTTCCTTTTTTTTTTTTTTTTTTTTTTTGATGGAATGAAGGATTGAACTCAGACCCTTGAGCTTGCCAGGAAAGCACTTACTCTACTGAGCCATCTCCCTGACCCCAACTTTTCAAGTTTCTGCAATATCTCTCTACTCTATTGAATGGAAGAAGGGGATAAAGTGCATTTTCTGAGTCAAGAATATATGCAAACCCCGAATAGCCCAATAATGAGAAGCGAAATTGACAATCTAATAAAAAAAAATCTACCAACAAAGAAAAACCCAGTTCCCAATGGACTTACAGCAGTATTCTGTAAGAAATTCAGCATAGATTTAATGGCAACCTTTCTCAAACTCTTCATTGAATTTGAAAGGGAGGCAATTATTTCAAGCTCATTCCAGGAGGCGAGTATTGCTCTGATTCTAAAACAAGAGAAAGATCCAATTTAGAAAGGAAACTCATTCGATCCCTGTTGTGCTGTGCTGGCCCCATCTCGGAGGCATGCTGAGATGGCCATTCAGACTGGGTGTGGTGGCAACACCTGTAATTCCAGTGCTTGAGAAGCTGAAAGCAGGACAATCACTACAAGTACTATCTACTTAATGAGACCCTGTAGACCCCATAGACCCTGTCATAAATATATTAAAAAATTTTAAAAAAGAAACAACAAGCTAATATCTGTAATGAATATAGATGCAAAAATCCTCCATAAAATACTGGCAAACAGAATGCAACAAATCACCACGAAGATGATACATCATGACTAGGTGGGATTCATTCCAGGAATGCAGGGATGGCTCAACACATGCAAATCCATAAATCTAATACAGGCTGTCAATAGAACAAAGACCAAAAATCACATGAGCATCTCAGTGTATGCACAAAAAGCTTTTGACAAAGTCTAACACTGATTCATGATAAAAGCCCTACAGAGAATTGGATTATCTATATTCCAATCATTGGAAATTGATATTCCAATCATATCTATAACTCAACCTGATAAAAGCCATCTACGAGAAACTGACATCCATCATCATACTAAATGGGCAAAAACTGAAGGCTTTCATTTTAAAATCAGGAACAGGATAAGAATGTCCACTGTCTCCACTCCTATTCTATATAGTTCTGGAAACATTAGCCAGAGCAATTAGACAAGAGAAGGGACAAGGATTGGGAAAGAAGTGAAATTATCAATATCTGAAGATGACATGATACTTGGTAAAACAATTTTCTACAGACATGATTTGAATTGTCCAACCTCAACTGCTCTGTGCTGGGGTTACAGTGTGCACCACCGTGCTTGATGCAGGGCTGGCATGGTGTGTGGTACTGGAAGTAGAACCCAGGTTGCTGTGCTTGACATGAAGGAACTCAGACCACTGAGCTATCTCCCTAGCTCAGAAGTTTTCTTTTCCGTTCTTTCTAATCAGGCTGGGTGATAACCATAGAGTTTTCAAAGCCCATATTCTATAAAATACTACCCTCCTCTCCTCCCACTCCTCTCCACTCCTCCTTCCCCTCCCTCCCTTTCCCCTCCTCTTCCTGTGCCTCCCCTGTCCTTCCCTCTCCAGCCTGCTTCTCCCTTCCTCTCATTTTCCTTCCTCTTCTTTTTTGTTTCTATTCCTTTCCTTTTTGTTTCTCCTTGGTTCATTTTCCTTTTTCCTTTTTTTAAAAATATGATAGCACTTGCAGCTCGGCCTTTCCCATCTTGTCTGCCGGCTTTACTTATTTCAGCTCTTTATACCTTTCTGTGTCAAGGACTCTCAAATACACTCCTTACTCTGAATGTTTCTCTGGCATCCCAGACTTGCATCAGACTGTTCTGCTGAGACCACTATTTGGATGATAAATACATGTTTCAAATGCAATGTTCCCAAAATAAAACCCACATAATAATGTTTCTGAAATCCCAATCCATTTTTTCTTTTTTGTATTTTAGGGAAGGGTCTACAGGGTACTCTTGGTCTCATTACTAGATCAGATTCATAGTGATTCTCCTTTTTACAGCTGCCCAAGAGATGGGATTACAGGCATGTGCCACCACACCCAGTCACAATTGCAGTCTCAGTGCCCCCGGGGGCAGGGCTGGCACAGCAGGTAGCCTCTAATGATGGAATCCCCAGACCCTGCCCCTGCTTGCAGGTGCTTTAATCTACTGAGCTCTTTGGCTGGCCCTGATATTTCAATTCCTCTATGGAATAATTCATAAGGAGTCACTGTTTTCTTCTGGCACCTTCAGAATCCCAGTCTCTTCCATCATTAACTCTTATTTATTCTGAATTTAAAACAGCCAGACCTGGAGAGTTCTTCTCCACTTTCACATTTCTGTCTTTAACTGAATAACCACCCAGTGTCATCTGTTTCATTGCATGCTTATTCTTGCACCTTAAAGTCAGGTTTTTACACATCTAATGTTACACAGGATTTTCGTCCATTTTATTTTTGAAGAAGATAAAACTATTAAAAATAATTAGAAAAATATGAAATTTTACTAAACACAATGATAAAAATTCAATAATGGTTACTACATTGAATATTGCCGTCTTTAAATTAGTTTTTCAGATTACAAGACATAAGCATGCAAAATTGGTCAAAAGTTTTTAAAAAGAGAAAAAATATAGGCATTATGTGTTCCTTTCAAAAGATCAGAAAAAATTAGCAGTACAATTATCCAAGAACTATTTTTAGGAAATATGACCAAGACACTGTGGTACCTAAAACACTACAGTGACATTTTTATCCAGAACACATACCCTCTCCTGATAGTGCTTGCAAGACTTAGCAAACAAGTAGACCTCTCACCTTTCTCTCCTGTGTTGCTGTGTCCTGGCCTAATGTTCAGACACCTAAGTACATTTTATTTATTTGTGTCTTCTGTCCACATACATCCCTTCCCTCTCATTTGCAAAGCTTGCTTGTTTTCTTTTAGGGAAGGTTTCACTGGCCAGTTATGGTAAATCATCACTTAGTTGCCACCCCGTGATTGCAATCTGATTCCCTTTCTAGGCTCTCAGGAGACCCTCACCACACTAGCTAGTGAGCTCCAGGATGGCATGAGTCATGGGTATGCTGTTCCTACATCAGGATGGAGGCCGAAGAGGAGGAACGTGATCCAATAGCACATTGTGCAAATTTGTAGAAACTATGTTTCTACAGATAGGAAAAAAGAAAAACACATATCACAAAAGAATTTGGCATTAAAGAAATGTATTGCATTCAACCAATTAATGAGGAAAATTAGCTGGAGTCTCAAATATAAGTCAGATGAATCTGTATGTCCTCTAGTCTCTGGAAAAATAAATAAATTACTTTTTAAGTGACCATAGTGATTGGTGTTCTAAAGTACTGTCTCAGGTAAGAATGGATGTAAGTGTCCTGAGCAAACATCTCTGTAATGGATAGAAAAATATTGAAAAGAAACTCTAGATTTCTTTGGAATAGATAATTGCCAGCAGAGACACATTGAACATGAATTATAGAATGATCTGAATTAAATATCAAAAATATGAAGATAATCAAACTCATTATCTGAATATTTCATGTTATGTTTGAGAACTGCATATACTTGCTTTATGCTTAAGAGTTTTGCACTAGATACCTAGAAGTTAATCCTTATTTTTCCATTTGAAATGTGTAAAGAATTCTTTACCTGTATATTGATGCCTGAAAGAAATAAAAGAATTTTCACTGAAGTGGCAAGCAATATTTATGGCAATAATTAAAATAATTTAAAATGCATCTACTTTATGAGCTTGACTAATTAGCTTTATAAGAATTATTTAATAATTGGAAACAGTTGCTATAGTTGTCTTGGCACTTATAAAATTTGGTGTATTAAATTTATGATACTTATGGTACATGAGGGATGTTAATGGAGATTAAAACCTTGTTAATGACTTAATAAGATGTAATATATAAAGAGTTCTAATATTTATGAACTGTATCGATGGCCTGAAAATACATTCTACTTATGTTTCAGTAAGTTAAGTAATGGCTAATAATTTTAAAAGAAGTTATACTATTAATTGAATCCATGTAAGTAAAAGTAGAAATGCTCAGATTCAGGTGTTCAGTGGATCCTTAAACAATGCAGAAGTTGGGGTGGCCAACCCCCAGGGCAGATGAAAATCTGTAGAGCTTTGCCTCCTCCACAATAGACTCTACAAATCGCCAGCTCTTGACAGAAACTTGCTGATAACACAAGTAGTCAGATAATGCTTAGTATTCGAAATGTAATTTATTTATTTATTTATTTAGTACCAGAGACTGAACTCAGGACCCTGAGCTTACCAGGCAAGCATATATTCTACCGAACAATATCCCCAGGTCACAAAATGTATTTTAAATAGTGACAAATACATGAGTATCATGAGAGATTACATTTTATTAAGATGCATGATTATTTGGGAGAAAAAAACGTTCATGTGGATGACTAAATGCATACACTCAAAATAGCAGCAGCAAGCGTCAAAGAGATCAACATGACAGTGTAGCATGATGCTTAATTTTGATTGGCTGACAAGGCACCTAGAACTTAGCATAAGTTCTTGCTTCTTCTGGGTGAGTTACAGGGCAGGGATCTTTGGGATTTTACCTCTTTTTCTCCAGCTCTCGCTGCTCTCTTTGCTTCTCAGGGACATGAATTGAGTAACTTTACCCTGTACGGTCTCTCATGAAGTTTCTGCCTTGCGAAGCCTGAAGACCGTGCTGAGACCAATAGCCAAAATAAACCTCAGTTCCCTTATCTTATGTGCCGGGTGTTTGGGCCACAGTGCAAACCGGACCAACGCGCACTGTGTGTATACAGCTTAATTTTATGCAATGCTGCCTGAATCCTGCATCTTTTCATCTGCTTACAGCACTCTACACTGGTAACAGTGCCATATAAGGCCCAGCATTACTCATATACCTTTTTGACAAAACTTAATATTTTATAACCGCTCTCTATATATTTTATGACAGCACATGAAAAAATACATTATTTTCTCTATTTTGTGCATTCAGGGAACATCTTTTTTAATATTTTGGAAAATTTTAAGCAATGAAATTTATTTGTGAATTTTTCAAATTGTCACAAACTGTCAAAATTTAAAAGAAGAAATTGTGTGTAAGGGGACCTACAAACTTTAAATGTGTTGTTCAAAGATTAACTGTAACTTACCTAACATTTTATTTGCTCTTTAGGGATTAATTCCAATGAGGTGATGGCTGCAAATACTGAGACAAAATAGAGGATTTTCCTTTAGTCTCAGGATAATTACTGCACTCTTTGTCATCTGTGGATCTTGTCTTGTGTCTCTTAGCTGGGGCACAGTGGTTAAACTCTACCTCTCTCCTGCTTTTAGTTGATTTGTCCTTCTATTTCATGTTTCTCTAAAAATCCTTCCTTGCGCACCTAAAATACTAAAGAAAATCTTCCTACACATCCTTTTAGGATTGTGGGCAGTCATTATGGCTTTATTTTTTGCCTTTGCTGCAATTGTTTATTTCTGCTTTCCAAACTCACTGTTAATAAAAGTCTTATTTTCTCACAATTATAATCTTATTGTTCTGCACACCTTTCTGTCATTCAATCGAGAAAATCTTGTGAACTGAGGAAGTTATGTAACGCTGGGAAGTTAGGTTGGAGACCAATTATTTTTTACTCAAGAGACAACTCATTACAGATTCACCATTTTTTCTCTTACGTCTTGTTTATACTTAAAAAATCTTTGATATAGATGTGATATGAAAATAATGCCAATAATGAGAATTGAAAATCTGGCCATTAAAATGGTGTCCTTATTACTTTTCTGTCCTTGCAGGGACAAAACACCCAACCCCAAAATTAAGGGAGGGAAGGCTTACTTACCTCACAGTTAGTGGAGATTTCATTCCACACTCAGCTGGCTCGAAGACAGAGTGGCGCACGGCAGAGAGCAACAGCACATGGTGGCAGAAAACAGTGAAGAGCCAAAGGAGGAGCTGTGGCCTGGTTGCAGCTCCAGGAAGCCCCCTCCCTTCCTTATATTATATGCAGATTACACACAGCAAGGCAGGTGTAGCACTCATACCCACAGTCCCAGCGCTAAAACATGAATTAATTACAAAATCTAGAAGCTTCCCTAATGACTGAATGATGCTTTGGTAGGATAACTAGCCATAAACCATAAGAAATTATTATTATTAAGTTAGTATGTCAATATATTTATTATTTATTATTATCATTAAACTATTTCCCGATACTTTATGATTAAGTAAATTGGAGTATTCTCTGACAAAGTTCAAATTGATTTTCAGTGGGCAAAGAGCCTCAGTGCAGACAAGTCACTGGCAAATCTTTGCAAAAGACACCATACACGAGTTTGAAGCCCACAAACATCCATGTACACGCACAGCTTTAAATGCTAGGCCTTCTGCAGGCTGCCCGCTGTCCTTGGCTCCTGTCAGCTTCCCCACCTTTCATAGTTCCACATTGGCCAGTCCTAGATGTAGAATAGATGCACTCCCTCTGTTTTCTGACTACACAAAGCATGGGTGGATAGCACATGAGCACACAGGGCCTGGGAATGTGAGGTTGCACAGCACCAAGGGGAGGAAGAGGGTACCAAAAACTTCAGAAATCAAAAATTTTCCTCTCATAGTCAAGAGCAACTGGAATAGATTTTCTTGACTATGTGTCTGAAAACTTACCATGCCAGAAAAATGTGGACTGGCCCATAGGAGGAGATGAATATTCATGAAGTAGAATAATGAATGCATATGGGATTAAGTTCCAAACTTCATACATAAATATTATCCAGAAGATCCTTCAAGCATTCAAAATTTTGTAAAATGTTGCATTAAGCTAATCTACCCTTTATGTCTCATTGTCTCCCGCAACACACTGCCAATGAAGCCATACGCATTTTTAAAGGGATATTTGAAGGCCTTAACTTAAAGTACAACTGTTTTGAAAGGGTGAAGTCCTCTAGTGAACTGTAAAGGGCCAATTTCAGAAGTCCTCACAGATTGGCTAAGGAACATCTGAACGAAGCATTTTTGTAAAAGAGACATAAAGAGGTTTAGTGGAGGGAGAACTTGGTTGTACATCAGTATGTCCATGTGTAGAGTTGGCTTAAAGAAATAAATAGAGGAAAAGCCTTTTGTGTATATCTTCAGTGTGGATATCAGTGGTTGACTGCATTTTTGCTACTTTCGTGGCAGAACACTCACAGTTTCTGAGACTATTTGGAAGGAAAGTGTAAAGAAATCCTTCAAGATAATAACACATCTCAGGCAAAATTATCGTCAGATCAAATGCAGCTCTTGAATTATCAAAGTCATTAAAATTTGACTGCAAAAGGAAGACGAACTTTATCATATTAAATAAACTAATGAATTAATTGAAGCCCGCAAGTATATGACAGCTTGAAGGGAAATTAGAAGTTTGGAGCTACGTCTACAGGGATTATTACATTTGAATAGGTCAAAAGATTTGCTCAGCTTTAATTCACAAATGCTTTTAATCAGATTTTACAGCAATATTAGAAAACAAATTTTAAGAGCAGCATTCACATGTACTCAACATGATATTGCTCTCATGTCCTGGAGCAGTTTATTTGGTATGTTTAATCTATGAGTTCTCAAGTTTTTCATTGACATTACAAGTATTTTCTGATTGAATCATACCAATGTATTCCCACAAGGAGCATTAATTTATATGAGAGGAAAAAGTTTAAGAGACAATTTACTTTTGGATTCATTGAATAGGAGTAATCTATTATTTATAAAAATCTCAGCTAGTTTTTAAAAATAATTGACTATCTTCTATTTAATAGCTTTGTCAAAGTCTTTCCATCTCAAAAGCTATACTTTGGAAAATGTGTTATTTAATTAGATAATGTTCCTAAGAATTTTGGAGCACATGTACAAATTTAAAAGTAATCAAAATTCAAATTTACTCAAAAAATGTCAGATGTAGTATTAACTAGCTTATCTATGAAATCTGATAACAAGGAAAGAAATCAACCTTTTTTGTCTTTGATATATTGACATTTTCACTACTTTGTAAAACAACTTATTTGCAAATATAGATTTAAAAATAAATGTCATAGGTTAATCACAATAATTTTTAATTGTACATTTTGGCTTAAAGAGCTTATAGTTTAAATATCTGAGCATCTTTTATATTTCTGTTGCCTTTACTTTTTCTTTGTCAAAATATACATCAGAATGAGGGAGTCATACAGAGAAGGGAATGCTGGTTTTGTCCAAGTACACCTAAGAAAAATTAAAGACACTAAAGCTAAATTTGTATTTTTATTTGTATGATTTTATTTATTGGTTTCTCTTAAGTTTTTCTAAATTTTAAATAGAAAAAAAATAAAAGGACCAGCAAAATACTTCCGACACAAGTTAGAAGGAGAGTAGTAATAATTAATACACTGAGTATTGTTTTATTGAGAGTGGTTGTTCAGAGTAAAAGTTAGAGGCATGAAATTTTGTTGGCAAAAGCTTTAGCAGAGGGCTGGGGATAGCTTGGCTGTCTAAGTGCCTGCCTGGCAAGTGTGAGGACTTGGGTTCGGTCCATGGTTGCTCACGCCTGTAATCTCAACTCTAGGAAGGCTGTAACAGGGGGATCACTATGAGTCTGAGCTGTGTAGCAAGTGCATGACCCATAAATAAATTTATAAGAACATAAAAAGTAAACAGTATTAGCACAAAGAGCTAAGAGAAATTAGTTGTATAACTATATTAACAATCTTATGTAAATTTTTTTCTCTTTTGCCTTTTTCTTCATCCCATTTGTTCTTTCCTTTTGAACAGTTTCTTTTTCTTTGACAACATATAGTGTATCATTTGGAACTAATTTGCTTTTTTGGTTTCTTACATGAGAGAGATAATATGATGTATACATATGCAAATTTGATTCATTTCATTTAAGAATATGATCTCTAGTTCCCTCTGTTCATCTTTAACATCATCAAGTTTATCTGTTTTTATAGCTGAGTAGTACTTTTTTGTATAAAAATGCCTCATTCTTTTTACCCATTCCTCAGTTGATAGGTGTTTGTGTTGTTTCCAAGA
This sequence comes from Ctenomys sociabilis, assembly GCA_004027165.1. Classification (NCBI taxonomy): domain Eukaryota; kingdom Metazoa; phylum Chordata; class Mammalia; order Rodentia; family Ctenomyidae; genus Ctenomys; species Ctenomys sociabilis. Next base: position 14,299 of record PVKA01012211.1, read on the forward strand.
TTTAGCTATGACAAAATGTGCTGCTATAAACATGGGTTTATATCTCTTGCTGTGGTAAGATATTTTCAATTCTTCTGGAAACATGCACAGGAGTGGAAAAACAAATGGGACCTCAAATGCTAGTTTATAAAGGAATTTCCAAAGTGGTTGCACCAATTTGCACTCCCACCAAGAGTGGAGAAGGGTTCCTTTATCCCCGTATCCCCTCCAGAATTTTTTTACTAAAGTCTCGAGGACAGGCTTTCTTTCTGGAGGTAGATGGAATATCTGTGCTGTTTTAATGTGCATCTTTTGAATTACCAACTGTCTGTTACTTCCCTCTTGTTGCTGGGACAAAACATCTGACTCCCCAAATCAAGGAAGGAAAGGTTTATTTAGCTCATGGTGTGTGGGTTTCTGTCCATAATCACCTGTCTCCAAGGCAGAGCAGCACATGGCAGAGCACAGCAGTTCATGGTGGCAGAAAACTGTGAAACAGCAGGAACAAAAAGGGAAGAGCAGTGGCAGAGATTCAGCCTCTTGCCCTTCCTTATATCACATTCACACTGCGGACCCCAGGATGGGTGTATCACCCCCCCCCATGATCCCAGCATTGGATCATGAATTAATCACAAATTCTAGTAGACCCAGTGACTACATGAGGTTTCTGGGGACACCTAGACACAAACCAGTGATGTTGAACATTTCTAACATATTCATTTGCCACTCAGATCTCTTCATCTGTGAAGTCTGCATTCATCTCAGATGTCCATTTTTGGACTGGATCTTCGAATTTTGGTAACCTGACTTTTTTCAATTCTTTATATCTTCTAGATTTAAGTCCTTTGTCTCAGGGACAATTTGCTCTAAGTTTTTCTAACACTGTGCATTGCCCTTGTTGGTGATCTCTTTCATTGTGGAGAAGTATTTTAATAAGGTGAGATTCCATTTGTTGATTCTTGTACTGTTTTCCATGTGGTCTGAGTTTCACTCATAAAGTCTCTGCATATACTTATAACTTCAAGATATCTACTTATTCTCTCTTCAAATAGATTTAGTGTTTCTGTCTTAATATCTAGATCTTCGATTCATTTTGACTTTGCTTCCATGCAAGGTGTTAGATACAGGTCTAGTTTTAGTCTTTGGCATGTGGAAATCTAGTTTTCTTAGGAGCATATGCTTAAGATAATCTTTCTTCCAGCAAAGATGTTTGGCTCTTTTGTTGAAGATAAGATGGTTTACTGTATCTGGAGTTATATCTTCATCTTCTTATCTGTTCTACTGATATACAGGTCTGTATTTCTGCTAATACTATGTTGATTTTATTATAGTAGATTTGCATTATAATTTCAATTCAGGGAATATGATGTCTCCTGTTTACCATTGTTGCCCAGAATTGCTTTTGTTCTTTTAGGTCTCTTCTAATTCCAAAGAAATTAGGGGATGTTCTCTCTAGTTCTGTGAGGTACACTAATAATGTTTTGCTTGAGATTGCTTTAAATCTCCCAAAAATTTTGGGAGTATGGTGATTTTTCACTGTATTGGTTCTTTCCTTGACCAAGGGATACCTTTCCATTTTCTTATATATTTTTTTATCTTCTTTTTTCAGAGTATTTTAGTTTTCAATGTATACATGAATCTTTTACTTATTTTACCAGATTGATTCCTAAGAGTTTTTAATGGAGGGGGATGCTATTTTAGAAAAGAGAGATTTTCCTAATTTTTCTTTCTATGACTTTAGTGCTTGTGTACAGGAATGCTATTGATTTTTAAGGTTTGATTTTATATTTATCTACCCTACTGAATTTGATTCTTAAATCTTTAGGTCTTTTGATAGAGCTTTTGAGGTCTTCTTATGTTGAGTATCATGTCACCTGCAAATAATGCTAATTTAACATCTTCTTTTTCTGTTCTCATTCCCTTTGTGTTTCTCTCCTGTCTAATATCTCTGGCTAGTGTTTCCAGACAATTTTGAGGAAGAGTGGGTATAGTGGTCATCCTTGTCTTGTCTCAGGTTTTTGAATGATAGACTTAGATTTTGAAGATGTAGCATGATGCTAGCTTTTGTGTCGTCATAGATAGCTTTTATCAGATTGAGGTAGACTCTCTATTTCAATTTTCTATAGGGTTTTTTTTAATCATGAATGGGTTTTGGACTTTGTAAAATTCTTTTTCTGCATCTACTGAAATGATTGCGTGATTTTTGTCTTTGTTTCTTCTAATGAAGTGCATTACACTTATTGACTTGCAAAGAATTTTTTGTTGTTGTTGTTTTTCTTTCTTTCTTTCTTTTTTTTTTTTTTTTTTTGAGGTACCAGGGATCAGACTCAGAACCTTACACTTGTCAGGCAGGTGTTTATGACACTGAGCTATATGCCTGATCCCCTCCTTGACTTGCATATGTTGAAAGATCCCAGAGATGAATTTTGTGTGGTTATGGCTTATAAGCCTTTTGACCATTTCTGCATTCTGTTTGCCAATATCATATTCATTAGAGAGACTGGATTTTGTTTTTATTTTTAAGTTGGTTTCTTCTCTGGTTTTAAAAGTAGGGCAATACTTGACTGCAGATATAATTTTTGAAGTATTGCTTCACATTTAAATTTGCTCAAAGAGTTTCGGGATTAGTGGCATTAGTTCCTTTCTAAATTTCTTGTGGCACTCACAGCTTGAGTCCACTTGGGCCTGAGCTTTTCTTTGTTGATAAAATTTTAATTACTTTTCAATTTTATTGGCTGATATTGGGTTACTTAGAAATTTTATACGTTCTCAATTTATTTTTCACACTTGAATTGTGTCTAGAAATCTGTCTATTTCTTCTTTACTTAAAAATATATTTGGTTGTTACAGGGTCTCATTATGCAGCTTGGACTCATATTAATCCTCCTGTTTCAGCCTCCCCAGAGGAGGGATTACAACTCTGGTGCAGCATGTGGTACCAAGGATTGAATCCCAGTCCCTGTGTTTGCCTAAGCTTGCCTAAGCAGGCACTTAAGTCTACTGAGCTATCTTACCAGCCCTGTCTATGCCCTTGGTATTTCCATCTTATTAGAATATAGGCTTTCATAGTAGGTATTCAAGTACTTCTGAATTTCTGTTGTGATTTCTTCGTTTTTCTTCCTAATTTCTTGAACTTGTGTATTTTTTCTAGTTATTTTGATGAGGTTGGATAATATTTTATCAACTTCATTAATTATTTCAAAGAGCCAGCTTTCCAGTTCATTAATTCTTCATATTTCTTTTTCTTAGTCTCAATTATATTAATTTCTGCTCTTGTCCTTATAATGTTGTACCTTGTATTAGCTTTGGTTTGATTTCTTCTTTTGTTGGAAGTTTGAGCCTCAAAATTAGGTTTTCATTCTGCTTTCCTATTGTGAAAATCCATTGCTATAAATTTCCCTGTTAAGACTACTTTCATTACATCCTACATTTTCTGCTTTATTCCTTAATCATATGTACTGTTTAATTTTCTCCTTTACTTTCTCGGAGTGTGACTGGTTGCCAGAAATGTCTTAATTTCCATGTGTTTGTAGAGATTTTGTGATTTAGTGTGTCCTTGATTTGCAGTTTCTTTAAGCTAGGTACAGATAGTGTAATGGTGGAATGACAGCAAGCAAAGATGAGTCCCCACCAGAAAGAAGAGTTAGCAGGAACAAAGAGCTTTATTGGGAGTTTGGACCAACAGTGTGACTTTGGGGTCAGGACTCTCAAGTTGTAGGTACTGGCCTGAACTTTGTTTTGAAGTTATATCTTTTTTAGACATATATAGAACCACATTTCCACACCCTCAAGAATGTTTCAGAGTTGTCACACAATTGTTACAAGGTTTACATTCTTATAGCCTCTGGCAATGTACACTTGATCAGAATCCAGCAGGTCCCAGAATATTGCAATCTGATGTTTATCCTACTTCCTAAGCTGTTCTGTTTGTGCCCTTTTTTTTTTTTTTTTTGGCCTTGTTCTTTTCAATGGGTTTATGGCTCATAAGAAGAAAGGGGGTGAAAGATTGAATTAATAGACAATTTAAATGAACTTAAGTAATCTGTGCTAAAATGGAGCTATAGGAAGAAAATGGAGTGTCTCCTGGTCTATTAACAGTATGCATGGGATGATTTCAATCTCCATATATTTATTCAAACATGTTTTGTAGGCTAACATGTGGTCTGTTTTGGGTGATTTCCCATGTGCAGCTGAGAAGAATGTGTATTCTGATGTTTTTGGGGTACAACACTCTATAAACATCTATCGAGTGTATTTGTTCACATGCTTCATTTAATACTTTTTTTTTCTTTATATTTGTCTAATCTATCTATTTGTGAGAGTGGAGCATTATGATAATGCACTACAATTACTTTACTGTTTATTTGGTTTTTCATCTCTGCTACTATTTGTTTTATGTAGTTAGAAGCACAAGAGTTTGATGCATATGCATTTATGATAGTATATATTCTTGGAATTTTCTCTTAACAAGTATGTAATGCCCTTCTTTGTTTCTTTTGACCAGTTTTTGCATGAACGACCCAGGGTTTTTTTTTCTGGATTCCTATGCCATGGAAAACTGTGTTTTATCCTTTGACCTTTAGTCTGTAAATTTCTTTTCAGGTTAAATGTGTTCCTTGAATGTAACATATTGTTGGATCTTGTTTTTTGAGCTACCTTGCAAGTTGGCTTCTTTTAATTGATGAGTTGAGACCATTTACATTGATGATGAAAGCTGGATATATTTTACAAAACTGGTAAAAATTAGCTTATCTTTTTCATAAGATAAAAAGATTGTCTCCCTTCTTTTTTCCTCTGTTTAATTGCTTGCGTTACTTGGTAGTTTCTTTACATTCATGGTTATGTGTTTATCTTCTTTATTTTCTTTCTAATATATCATTCAGAGAATTTTGTAGAGCCTGCTTATTGGTCATGAATCCTTCAGATGATTGCTGTCCTGTAAGCACCTTATTTCTCTGTTGATTTTGAAAAATAGTTTGAAACAATCTACACACCAATATAGTTTCAAGATTGTTTCCTTTTAGGGCTTGAAATACCTCACTCCATGTTCTTGTTTGCTTGATACTTTTTGTTGAGAATGTGCTGCGATTGTGATGGGCTTTCCTTTATAGGTAATTTGTTTGTTTTATTTAGCTCTTTTAGAATTGTATTCTTGTGTGGAATTTCTGGAATCATGATTGTTACATCCAGGAGTATGGATATATTTTGCTCATTGCTATTTGTAGTTCTATGTGCTTCATTTACATGTATGTCAAATTCTTTATCCATGCTTGGGATATTTTCTGCCATTACTTCTGTGAAGAGGTTTTTAATGGTCTTTGGGTTATCTCCAGCTTTCTCACTGACTCCAATCAATCTTTTGTTGTTCTTCTTCATCTTATCTCATAGCTTTGGATTGATTTTTTTCATGATCCCTTGCTATTTTTAAGATAACTTGTTCTTCTTGGTCATTAGTCACTCTCCTATTTTATATGTCTGATGTGCAATTCTCACCTTCTTTCAATATATAGTGTGTACTTGCAATGCTGTTTTTAATCTTCTGAACTTCTGCTTGGATTTGTTTCACTGACTGCATACATTTTGTGCATATGTTGGTCATTCATGGTTTCCATTATAAGCTCTCCTAGTCCTTTTAAAATAATCTGTATCTGCTTTAATTATGTTTCATTTTGATTGTCATTTCATTTTTCACCTTAAGAATTATTTTATCTATGGCCTTTTCCTTTTCTTTTTCATTTCTACTGCTGTTACTTCCAAGAGTTCCAGTGGTTGGCTTCTGATTTCCTCGACCTCTAGCCCTTTCCTGCTCTGCTGCACTTTTGGGAATGTATTTCGGTTCTTCCTCTTGTCATTTTCTATTTTATTTATTTAGTTATGTGTTTGTAAGGTGTCTTTCTCTGGTGTAAAAGAGAAGCGGGGGAAAGTCAGGAAATTATTGCTCAGTTCAGGAAGGCCATGAAGAGAAGCAGAGGACTCTTGGGGGAGGGGTGAACAGGTGAGCAAATAATTTATTGGATTGGGTTATTAGTGGAGCTTGTATGAGGAATGTAATTAATGTTGATTGTGGAATTCATGGCATGTGTGAAAAGAAACAAAAAACAAATAAATAGAAATAAAGGAAGTTGGACATTAACCTGAGGAAAGAAGAGGGAAGTCTGTCTAGGAGGGGCTCATTGGCTCATTGTCCTTGTTTTGGCATCCCCGTGCCATGTTGTCTCACCACCATGAAGCACCAGTGGAGCACTACAGGGGTGCAGACCCATCAGTGTTGATCTTTGTAGATTTCTTAACTTAGATAATTTTATCCCTGGTATCTAGGTTTTCCTAGGATATACCTTCTTCTCAGATTGTCTTATAGATATAGATGGTTCTTGTTCTTTATGTGTACCCCAGAAACCTACCTACTGAATGTATTTAGAATGTGGAGTCGCTATCAATTGGACTCAAGGCTCATTCCTTTGGAACTGGACCATGGTTAGCATTATGATTCTGTCATCATAGTATTTTCATACAGGGGAGAAAAACAGATTATAACAGGTACGTATAGCATACTAGTTAAAGTAGAACCATTATCCATAACCATCATCAAGTCTGGCTTTACTCCATCATAAACATCTACTGACAGACTGTTAAGCAATAGCCTGATTTCTTTAAGCATAGGGGTAAGTTCTGTAGTTATATTGTATAGTCCAACTTTTACTAGGAACTTTTATGCAGTGCTTTCACACTTAGTTGTGTGATTTTTACCTTGTTATGGGGAATGTTAAGCAAGGTAGCAGAGAGAATAGAGATGTGGAGGATGTAAAATATAGTAGGAGCTGCAGTGTGGTGGGCGTAGGATGATTGTTCAAATTTTGGGCAACAGTAGAATACAAGAGGGAGGGATTGAAACAGAAAGTCAGGAGTACTGAAGTGAACCAGAAGAGAAGAAACATGTTCTTGAACATGAAAAGATTCATCAGTTGGAAGGGTTGACAAAAGAGAGAAAGGAATAGTGGAATAATAAAAGGGAAAAAATTAGAGATTTAAATCATAAATGAGAAAGAAAAAAACATAGACATTGGAGTACAAGAAAGGAAAAATGATATTAAAAAGAAAAATAAACAAGAAACAAAAATGGCCACTCACATAGAAAAAGGAAAAATACAGAAAGAAAAACAAAATAGAACAGAGAGGAAAAAGAGAAAAGAAGAGAAACAGGGCTGGGGAGATGGCTCAGCAAGATAAACGCTTCCCTGGAAAGTGCAAGGGACTGAGTTTGTTCCCCAGTTCCACCAAAACAAACAAACAAACAAAAGAGGAAAAGAAGCAAAAACAAACTATAACAACAAAATAAAAGAAAAATAAAACATTAAGTCAACATACTACCAAAGGGAAAACCTATTAGACAGGGAAAAACAAAAACAGCATGATTCTTCAAGTGTCTATAGGTCTATTGCAGGTCCAAATCTGATCCCAGAATGTGGACACTAACCAAGATTGCAAGCAGATTTATGTGAGTTTGAGACTGATCTTTGTCTCTAGATTTCGGGGGTATGGGATTAGTTTTGTGTGGTTGGGATTGTCTTTAAGCCATTTAAGAAAGAAAAAGGGGGGATAAAAGGAGATAGTAAAGAAAAGGGAGGACCCTACTCACCTGCTTCTATTCTGCATGCTTTTGTTCCCAAGTACAAGGCTTGTTCGTGTATTACCTGCTGCTTCATGTTGCATTGGTTGCTTCAGACTTTTCCATGCCACCGGTCCGACTGCTGTATCCCCTGCGCTCTAACTGGAGTCTGACTACGTTGCTAGAGTTCTTACATCATCCCTGGCCTGTGAGGCCCATGAACGGAAGGAATGGGAGCACATCTGAGGCTCTCCTCTGGCCCACTGCTGCAGCTCTGGGTCCATGGCATGAGTGGGAAGCTGTTTGGGGCCCTGCTTCTGCCAATCACAGCAGCTCTGAGTGAGAGGCCTGTTTGGAATCCGGCATTGTGGCACATGTTGCAATCCCAGAACTTGGGGGACTGATGCGGGAGGATTGTTGCAAGTTCAGAACAGGCCTAGACTAGAACGTGAGCTCAAGTCCAGGCTGAACTACACAAACATGATGCTATCTTAAACAAAGACAAGGAAAAAAAAAAAAAAAACGCCTGTTTGGTTGTTTCTACACAGCTATTCAGGAGTCCTTTTCTCAATAATCCAGACATAAATGTAAAGAGAAAACAAGGAAGCCATCCTATCCAATGTCATATCAGATAAGTAATGAAACTCTTGAGACTTCTATATTTTCATCTGTAAAATGGAGACAGATTTATTTACCTCTCATTTGACCATTCATGATTATTCAGATATACAAAGCAGATCACTGAAGGTTCATAGAATGAAAAATTAAAGAAGATGGTTTACTACATCTTTATTAAACTCTAAAAATATGTGCAAAACTTTCTAATTTTTCATTGCCCCCACAACTCTTATACAAGAAAAGAAATTGTAGATCTAGCAATTTAAAATATGCATTGAAATATTCTTCAGTACATAAGTGGTGTCAACATAAATAATAAAAGTTTTTTGCTATAATAATTGAAGAATTAGGAACTGTAATAATGTAGTAATACATTATTTCAAACTAGGAAAATAAATAAAACAATAGCTATGTTCATTGAAAACTATTTAATAAATTTCAGAAATAATTCCTGATATATACCTGGGAAAACAGTAGCATAAAATCTTCAACCTCTCCAAGTATATTTATGCTGCTCTACTAGCTAAAATCATATTAATAAAAGGGCCTCACCCATTTTTGTTTGTTGGTTGGTTTTTGTTTTTGTGTAGGTAGCACCTTGCTATGTAGTACAGGCTGGCCTTGAATCACTCATTGTGGCCCAGTCTGGCAAAACTCGTGATGAACCTCCTGCCTCAGCCCCCTGAATACTGGGTGTACAGAAGTGCACCACAACACCTTACCAGTTCTTCTCTTTTAAAGCATTACTTATTTTAAAGGAAATCTGCCTAGATTTATTGTTATTATGTCCAAAGTTATGCATACAACAAATAAATGAGAAATGAAGACATTATAAAGGGAAATATTTAAGTACGAGACACTTGCCTGCAGCTCCAAAATACTGCAAGGCAAGACAAGAGGATCACAATTTTGAGCCCAGCCTCGGTAATTTAGTGAGATCCTGTATTAAAAAAAACAAAAACAAAAGAAAAGAAAAAACCCAATGGCCCTGGAGCCAATGCCTAGCACTGAAAATAAAAAAAGCAAATTATTTTACTTGCAAATGATGTAACTACACATTTCAACTGCCTAGAGTAAGGGAAGTATTTAAAGAATCTGAACCTTATCACTGCCCTCCACACTGAGCTAGGAATGTGGTGGTGATAGTCTGTTTGTCCAGAGCCCAGGGTGCCCCCTCCTCTTGGAACTGCTGTCCCAGGCAGGCTCCTGAGATGATTGTAGCACTAATAGGGCCAGGTGGGGCATCTCAGGATGCTCTACAGTTCTGTTCCCTGCATCAATGTATGTTCTCTGGTTTGTGATATAATGATATTATATATTATTGCCTCAGAACCATCAAAGCTAAGATAAATTCCTTTACTTAAACTGCAAAAACCAAAGATCTTGTGAAAAAGAAGTACAATCGTATTTTGGGTGCATTAGTTCAGGTTCCTCAAGTAGTAAATACCACCAGCCTGCCTACATTTGAATGTGAATCCCCAAAAGAGATTTATTTATTTTATAAGAATTATAATGAACAATAAAGAAGCAAATATTTCTAATTCTCCAACTTACTTTGGCTAAAAATAATTTTATTATTTGTATTCACAAACTTATATAGCTGTCCTGGAAAATATTTTAATCATCATACTGATTTTCCTTCTCTTTTGCAGATTTAGAGTAATGATGTTAATTTCCTTAACAAATAGTAGAAATGCACAAATTTAAAAAGAAAATAAATCTCACACCATAATGCCCATCTTCTACTGCCTACAGTTCTAGAATCCTTTGATTGGGAATAACAAGGAAAAAAAAAGGAAAAAAGAACACATAATTTTTAACCAGGTGTGGGGCTCTTACCAACTTTATGGCCTCTCTAATCCTTCTAAAGGAATTTTCTCTGATTCTAGGGAGAAAAATTATAGGAAAGACTGCACTAGGAGCTTAGTCATTCTTTTCTTATTTCAATGTCTGAATTTCAGCAGTATAAACAATTTACTGGGGGGATAATGGCAGTAGTCTAACAAAATGTTAATAATGCTACACACTAATTATTTTTCCTTATTCCTTTTGTTTTTTTAAAAAAAAAAAACAAATTTCAAGTTTTAAATTAGCCAGCAATCAACTTGACCCACAGGGTGGAATCCTGATTAAGTCTGTCAATTTGCTTTGGTGTCACATTTACAGTGTCCCTGGACTCCTCATTCACGCAACCTCACAGCTTTTTGTATTTTCACTTCCCATTCTTTTCTATTTATGGGGTTTCTTCCTCCATTTTATAGAAAATGAAAATATCTTTAAAAATATTCAAGTTTTAAAATGGTTTGTGGAGAAGAAACATATTGAAGCCAAAATGTCATGTTAAAGATAATCACTTTTAATTTTATATAAGTTTTGTTGAAAAATCAACATGAAATGAAAGCATTTCTTCTTACATACTTTCTCAAGAATGGATCAATTTTATTTTTTCAAGGAATTTTGTCATGTTCTCAGAGAGCTATGAATTTTCAATTTACCAATGTATCTTAAAACATTAAAACTAAAGACAGAAAAAACAACAATTTGATATGTAGTCTTGCATAGGTAACCCCAGAATAAACCATTTCATAATGAAATTTTAAGTGAAGCTTAGTGAACCAATGTCTAATGCTGAAATAATATTAAGAATTATGATGGTTCTTAAAATTGAGGACAGATTGTGGTGTAACATAATCCCTAGATTTATCATTTTTCAGAGGTGATGAATTTGGATATTTTTATGAGACATATATTACAAAGAATACAATCTTGTTTTGATTTAAGTTTTGAGTTGCCAGCTATAGTACTTATTCTAAAGCTAAATATCTTCAGGAATCCATGCTCACTTTAGAAGCCAACCGGTGCCTTCCCGTCTTAGATTATTGCAATTTAAGGTATCTTTTATTATAATCAGCATAAATATTGGTACTTTAAAATTTAATATGTTTTACATTAGAAAGGAAGTGGACTGGCATGTGGGAATATTGAACCAAACTGACTGATATGATCTGAACTGGATTGCTGAGAGGGAGTAATGGCAGTTGGCTCCATATTCAGGGAAGCTCAAATCCAAGTTATTTCCCCCATGGTGTAAACAAGATCATCTGCCTCATCTGCGTACAGAGGGAAATGTCCCAGCTAAGTTGTCATGAGCATTATCAGTCACATAAATCTGGATTCATGTCAATGGCATGGTCTTGGGAACTGGAGGCTTTTACATAATACAAAATAATGTGTCCAGATTTATCTTAAATCTCAAAACAACTCTAGATCCTGCATTTCAATGCAATCCATTGAAAACATTCATAAATGATTGCGGCCAACGGAGCTCAAAATCCAACATGGCATGCCCCTTGAGGACAGACAGTAGATTCAGTATAAGGGATATTTGATTCCAAAACTTACTTGATATAAACTAACAAATATGTTTAAAATGATTAAAGATACTTAAAGAGAATACTAAAAAAACATGTGAGACTATTTAAGAAATTATTGATTCGATGTTTTAGGTGCCAATTATGCACTCTTGTATTAAAGCATATCATCATTGAAATGAAAACTTCAAAAGACATGTCAAATAGATCATATATAGATAAGGGGACAATTTGTACCTGGATAATAGATTTGTTGATATGACAAAAAACAGTAACAAAAAGATAATTTAAGGTTATGCAATGAATGATAAAATGAAATTTCTGAAATGTAACCTAATTGCATTTATAGCAGTATAGATAATAAGAAACAGTTTATTTTGAATAGTTGATAGTTGAGAAATTCCAAGAATACATGGAAAATGTGCAGTAAGTCCTAACATCAGGAAGCACAGTGTTACAACTAACATAAATACAATCACTATACATATTGATAGCCGTATATATTAAATCTAAATTCTATACACATTTGCATACAATGACACCAACATCCATCGCCACCCCAAAAGCTAGTATGAAAATATTCATAGTAGTTGTCCTAGCTATTTTTCTCTTTGCTGAGACAAAATCCCTAATTTCCACAAGTTATGGGAAGAAAGGCTTATTTGGCTCACAGTTTGTAAAGGTTTCAGTCCATAGCTGGCTGGATCCAAAGCAGAGCAGCACATGGCCAAGGGCAGCAATTCCTGATGGGCAGAAAGCAGCAAGGTTACAAGGGACAAGGCAGGCCTCCTTCAGTCCCTTGTGTTGTATCCAGGCTGCCGGCACTAGCGCAGGGCCAAACCAATCAGTGGACTGATTTAGTAATCACCTCCTTAATCCTAGCATTGCCCCATGAATCAGTCATAAACTCCAGATCCAGCCACCTCTGAGAAAGCCTCACATATCAATGACTTTAAATTTAAATACACTCACATGAAAACCTAACAGATACTACTTTTTCTAACAGAGCGGACAAATAAGTTCAGTATTTCTGAATTAGGAAATTTTGCTAATCATAATTGAGTGGTGCTTATTAACTTAATTGATGGATTATACACTTACAATTGAAAAAAGATATAATTAAAACTCAACTATCTAAAATAATTATTTCATTGTGGTATAAATATTAAATGATATACTTTACTTTTTAAAATGCACATTTTTTCTGTGTTAAACATAACGGGGCCAATATAGAATATTAAACCTATTTAAATTAACTACAATTTCACTCTTAAAAATATTTATCTATCTATCTATTTATTTATTTATTGAGGGTCTCAGGATGCAGCTCGGACTCATAATGATCCTCCTGTCTCTGCCTTCCTAGCTGAGAGAGATTTGAAACGTGCACCACCACGCCCTGTTTTGATGGCCAGCACAGCACAACCGGGATTCTGGGGCAAGCATAGCATGTAATACTGGGGACTGAACCCAGGTCCTTGGTCTTGCTCAGAAGACTGCCAAGCTCTCTCCTCAGCCTTACAATTTCACTCTTTACAAATAAAAATGTAAATAATCATTGGCTTGTGAAACAAGAACATCAATAATAATTGAGTGATTCATTTCAAGCGCTTAAAAGGAAAACTGAAACAATGAATGTAAATTACTTATAAAATTTGAAGGCCTGCATGATGATCCTCGTGCTCTAAAGGCCCTTTTATTATTCAAGAGTTGGATTGAAATGTTGATTATGTTTTAATTTTAGTGAGTTAAGAATTATGTTAGTGTTGTAACCCAAAAATCAAAAACTGGCCTGAAAAGCGCCTTATCTAGCGGAGCTCAGCGGTGGCATGTTTCTCTCGTCTCCAAGCAGGTAGGGAAGAGACAGTGATTTTTGAAGACGAAAACCACCAAAGCTGGTGGCTTTGCGGCTTGAGCACGAGGGAAATGCGGCACAGGGGTCAGGGTCCACACATGGGAAACAGGTTACATTCTTTCAACATGCAGTCACGATTTTAAGAACAAATAATTAAATTCTGTGGCATGGTGTTGATCATGGGTTGTCACAAGTTGGATATTAAGATAATTTTGGGAACAAGGAGGTTATATCCTAGAACAAACAGTCATTACTTTAAGGCAGGACACATTGTGCAGTGAGCTCTAGGGCAAAGAAATAGTTTAGACTTTAACCTTTAATAGGCTGTGGTTTAGAACAAAGGAATAGTTTGAACATTAACAAACTGTGTTCAGGGGTCTGGAGGATGGTCTGAGTCACGAAAATGGAGCCTAAGTTGTCAGCTTATAATAAACAATTTTTGATAAAAAAAAAAAAGTCACAGTGGAAACGTACAGAGGTGTATAATAGAATGACTATTCTGGTTACAAAATGGCATCAATCACATAGGTTATAACAGAAACGTACAGAGTTGTACAACAAAATAGCTGTTCTAGTTACAAAATGGAGATGGTTACATAGGTTATAGCAATTACTATAGGAAGGTAAATTGCTATAAAATGCAGTAGATGACTTCAGCTGGAGGTTTTTCAACAGTTCCTTGATCAATTCAATTCAATATAAGGGGAATGTATTTTAAAGTTACTAGTAACAAGTTTCAATTGTATTTCTCCAAACGAACATTGCTTTTTGTTTTATTCTGTGGCAGTCAAAGAAGATTATCCTATTATCCAGTTTTCTAAGCACTGGACTTTCTGGAATCCTGGCATGCAGAGGCATGAGAAAACGTAGACATGAATGCGCTTCTAGTCCAGGTAGGACCACATTTCCCAACTCCTGAGCTATATTTGTAGCCATGCAACTGTGACCTGATTAATAATATGTACCTGGCATATTCCCTGATAGATTTAAGAAACCTCTTAAAAATCTGGATTGTTGTTCTTTTTCATTTCTTCTATGTTTTAAAAGAAATACCTGAAAACACAGATCGACAGTCAGCTGAACCATGAGGAGAAAGCTGTTTGTTGAAGATGGCCAATAAGCAGGCTTTCAAAAGTGTGGCCATCCATGGGGCATGCCGCCAACTGCAAATAGGTGAGAGACCCACTCTGACCATGTGACAGTTAGTTATCTCTGGTGTGTGTTACAGGAGAGGAATGTAATCCTAGTGGGTGTGTTAGCTATACTCTTAACAGTTCCTTGATCAATTCAATTCAACATAAGGGGCATGTGCTTTAAAGTTCCTAGTAATGAATTTCATTTATAGTTCTCCAAATTAACATTGCATTTTGTTTTATCATATGGCAGTCAAAGAAGATCATCATGTACAGGTAGGAGGAAGATCATCATGTACAGGTAGGAGGAATTCACACTCATTATTTTCAGAGCACATGCTTTTCTATGTATAAAGCCCACAGTAACCTGTGGGCAAAACTGGTGGATTTTATGATGTAGTTCAATTAGGCTACTAGATTTAAAATTACTTTAGAAAAGTAAATTGCTGCTCCATGCCAGCAAAAATAACAAGAGAATTAAAAGAATGCAATCTAATGAAAGATAACATGTATAAAGCAACTTTAAATATATGATTTAGGGCCTTCCAGGTAGCTCAGTCCACTAATCAATGCCCTTGCTCAGGCAGACACAGGGCCAGGGATTCGATCCCTCCCAGGGCATGCTGAGATGGGTGCTTGGGAAGGCTGAAAAATAGGAGGGATCACTACAAGTCTGATCAGGGTCTGTAGACCCTGTACTAAATACATAAAAACAAAAATACACACACACACACACACACACATATATTTAGGGAAAAATTTAGAATTACATGGATTATGCAAAGAGCACAATAAAAATAGATATTTGCACATGTGAGGAATGTCTCAATATGACAAAACTATCCAATCTTCTTAAAATATTTTTCATCCTTTTACTTTTTAAAGAGAAAAAAACCCCAAATAGAAACCATACAGAATTTCACGAAGCAAGATGATAGGAATTCAGTAATGGTTGTTGCAGTGCACAATGCTGTCTTCAGATCAGTCATTTATATTACCACATATAAACATGAGAAATTGATCAAAAAAGAAAAAGAAAACATGACAAAGTTGATGAGGTTTCAATCAAGTATTGTTGAGTACTTGATAGTGATTCAAAAATATACATTGAAGTTTTAAAGCCCTGTAATTGGATTAACTCAGAAGAAATGAAGACAGAATAAAATTTGGACAGACATAAAATTTTTATCAAATAATAGTAAAAGAAAGTGTGCCTAAAGTCATGACATACAGATTTACCAGTTAAGTGGAAAGAATAGACATTTATGAAAACATGATTTAAGAGAAATGGCAGTATTGCCCTATAAAATCAAGCCTGTTTAATAAATTGTGGAATTATTAACTATCCATATGGGGAAAATAAATTACATCCTTACCAAAATTCACAGAATTGAATATACTAAAAAACCCTGTGAAAAGAAAATGATTACACAACGCACACATAAAATTTAAAGAAATCTGTTTCTCTTACACTAAAATGGAGAAAATTATTTGATGAAAGCAAAAATAAACATCCGATGAAGTGAGGAAGGAAATTTCCAATAAAGATGACTTCAATGATTACTGTACACATACATAAAGAAAAATGCTTTAAATAGAGCAGTGGAAACCAGCCTTACAATTATCAAACTGTCCTCTGTGTGTGTGTGTGTGTGTGTGTGTGTGTGTGTATCCCTTCTTTATGCTTCAATTTTTTTCTTCTCTTTTTTGACCAATTTTACATGATCATATCTGGTAAGCTGAAAAACTGATTTAAAGACAACAATATGCAATATAACAACCATTGTTGAATTTTTATCATTTTGTTTAGTGAAATTCTGTATGATTTCTGATGTTATTTACTACTTTTATTCTCTTTAAAACGAAGAAAAGAAAATAGAAAATCTACAATTAACAATTGCCAAATGGATAAATCATATGACTGATGTTCTAGCATTCGACCATTTATAATGACTCACTTACAAAGAGAAAAAGTTTATTTGAATCAGAGTGCGGAGGTGCCTGTCCAAACCTGGACTGGTCAGACCTGTTGCTCTGGGCCTCTGGTCACAGGGCCCCCTGGCACAGGTGGGACCCCACAGTCAACCACCTTGCTTTCTTCCTGACCAGGAGGCAGGAGTACGGAGCGAGACTGTGAGTTCACAGCGCTCTCAGCAAGCTGCCTGCACTTCTGGCTCTTCCTACTACTGCCACCTCCACAAGTGCCCTTCTGGTGATGTGGATTTACACTTCTGTTTTCAGGCTTTCAATATCCAAACTATAGAATGATGCTTTCCTTTAATGATAAAAATGGTACCAAAGTCTAACAGTCTATTCAATTTCACAAGAAATTACACAAGTGCAAGGGAATTCTACAATGATATATAATGAAAAAACAATTCTCTTAAAAAATTATTATTATTATTATTATTTTTTGCATTTTATGGAAGGGTCTACAGGGTGTTCAGGGTCTCACTACTAAATTGAACTCATAGTGATCTGCCTGTTTACAGCCTCCCAAGAGCTGGAATAACAGGTGTGCGCCACCACACCTAGTCTCAATTGCTGTCTCAGCGCTCCCTGAGGGCCCAGGGATCAAACCACCGTCCCCCAGCACCTGCGTTCGGGTACTTTAATCCGGCTGAACTATTTGGCCAGCCCCTTAAACAAATAAATTCTGATAGTAACAAGAATAGCACACAATCTGGAAAACACAACTCTGCCAGTAGGAGAATTCTCTCTAAAACTCATCATTGGATAAAAAGTTGAAATTATATTGATGTTGTAACACAAACTTCTCTCTTAGGTTTGCAAACATAAAATCTCCTTTGAAACTCCATTTATGAACATAAGAAAAATACACAAATCATCCATTTTCAAGAATAAATAATACATAATCGCAATGTGTCAATGCAATGGAATGACATCTGGTGATTACAACTAATGAAGTGACGCTTTAGGTATAAATTCAAAGCATCGTCTTTACAAGACAAAATAAGTCTAGAAACAAAATCCTATATAGATGATTCAGAACCTCAGGTGGAAGTTAGAGTCAGTATGTGAGAAAGTCTCAGAGACTTTCCTGTACTCTGCAGTGCTAAAAACTGTATTTAGCCATATTTTATACCCCATAAAATTCATCTCTATGGAATAAAAAATTCAGTGTGTTTTAATACACTGGATTGTGCAAGTGATTGAATTTTAAGGGATTTTTAATCACTCAAAGTAGTGAAACTGTGAGTCCCTCACCGGTTTCTCCCTACCCTTCTGTTGCTCTTTATCCTCCATCCATTAATCAACTTTCTGTCTAGATTTACTTATTTTGGATTTTTCCTATGAATGCTCTAAAATATGTTATTTGTTTGGCTGATTCATTTCTCTTAACATGTTGGCTTAGGGACATTTGTGTTATAACTCTTGTTTTAGAATAATTACATGCCACTGGAGATTAGGAAACCCATAGCTTTTGCAACATTTTTGTTGTAATTTCCCATCATTAATATTGTGTATCATTTATAATTGTAGTGTGACATCAAAACATGAAAATTGTCACTAGTCTAAGGTGTTAAAGTATTATTTTCATGTCTTTCATATGTTCATGTAATCTGGATACAAATCTATCCATCTTCACAATGATCTCTCTTACGTGACTAATTTATAGTCAAACATCCTCAACATCCACCACCACTACAAATCCCCGGTAACGGGATTGTGTCATTTGTAGTGTGCTACATAAGTAGGTTAATATAATGTGCACCACTTGATGGGGACATTTTCACTCAGCACAAAGACCGTGAAATATTTTCAAATTCTCTTTTGTTTTTCTTTTTGAATTTAGTACAGGGTCTCAGATCAGACTCACACTGATTCTCCTGTTTTTCAGCCTCCTAAGTGCTGGGATTATAGGCTCGCACCACCATGCCCAGTGGCAATCACTGTCTCAGCACATCCCAGGGGTTGTGCTCTGCCTAAACAGGTGCTTTAGTCCCCTGAGCTATCTGGCCGGCTCAAATTCTGTGTGTTTTGATAGTTAATTCTTTTAAATTGGTGAACCATATTCCATAAGTATCTGAGTTTATTTTCTCATTTATGTATGAAGAAGATTTTTGTTGTTTCCACGTACTGTGTACATTGCTGTTTCAATATGCATGTGCCAGCACTGTTTCAGAGTCTTAATTTGCATTTCCATAAAGGTTGCTGATTTGAATAACTTTTGGGGTGACTATCTGGCATTGAATAGTGAAATGGATCTTGACGACTTTTGTCTATTTGTATATTAAGTTAGTTTACTGCTGTTAAGATTTCTTTATATATTCTAGATACACAAGTTCTGTCAGATAGGGTGTTGATGCGTATTATCTCTCAATATGTAGCTCCTCTGGACGTCTCACTGAGAGAGCCATTCCCAGAGTAAAAGTTTGTATAGCATGATTTTAGTGTCATGACTAACATTTCTCATGGAAACTCATTGACTATAAATGTTAGGGCATGACTGGACTCTTAGATCTAACTCATATTTCTATTTATCTCTAATGGCAGTAATATATTTTCTTATTTCTGGTAGCTTTTAAATGGGGAAATATGAATCTCCTAATTTTGATTTTCTATTTCAAGCTGTAGCTATTTTTGTTTGCTTGCCTTTCCATGTGAATGTTAGGGTCATTTTTCAGTTCTTAAAAACATCTTGTTGATAGTTTGATAGAATTTTGCTGACACATAATTATGTAAAATTTGGTAGATCATTGATATTTTAACAATATTTTACTTTTTTGATCTATGAATACAGGATGTCTTTTTAATAAGTTAGATCTTAATTTCTGTCAACAATATTTTGCTGCTTTAGCTTATAGTCTTTGTGTTTATTTTTATAAATTACTTTTATCCCCTGAAAATTTTTACTTTTATCATTCTTTTGTTGCTATTATCATTAAAATTATTTCTTAATTTTATGTTTGGACTATGTATTATAATGTATAGAAATATAACTAATTATTTTTTATTGACCTTTTATCTTGGTCTCATTTTGAAAATAATAGTTGGTTCAAGAGCTCTTTCAGTTATACTAATTTACAAATAATCATAGTTTTAATTCTTCCAAATCTAGAGGGGTTTTGTTGTTGTTGCTTATTTTTCTGGTTAGAAACTACAGTGCATGATGGGGTGGAGTGGTTGGAACAATTACCTTTCGTTTCTTCCTGCTTTTAGAGAAAGTACTTACTCTTTCATCATTTGCTATGACAGTAACTGTAGACTCTTTCTACACTCTATCACACTGAGAAAGGGCACTTCTTTGTCTAGTGTTTTGTATAAATAATGAATATTGAGTTTAGTATGATTTTTCTTTCTGGGTGTATTCACAGAATAATGTGGCTTTTGTCTTTTAGGCATACTAGGTTGATGTCCTTTCAAATATTATTCCTGTTTTGTGTTTCTTAACTATATCTTATTTATCCATGCCATACAACCTATTTTATATGTTGTTAATAAGTTTGATTAATAGTTGTTATATGGTCTATTGTTATTTTAATAAGAGACCATTTTCTTCTTGTGATGGTTTTAGCTCAGTTTGGTATTAGGGTAAAACTAGACTTACAGCAGAAGACCAATGCATTGCATATGCTGCCATGAAAGAAAAGTATATAATTAGTACTATTTTCACCAACTATCTCATAGAACTTATTAGTGAACCACTTACACTAAGATATTTTTTTCTAGAAAATTAGAATTTATAGTTTTGAACTATTTGTTTTTTAAGTAATTGAAGAAGAAAGAAAACATATCATGCAAACATTCTATCTTTCAGATAAAAGTGGAATTTTGTGTGTGTGAGTCTGCACGCGTGTGTGTCTGTGATTCTGTGTTGAACATTTAGACCCTCAGTAGCATGCTCATTAGGCAAATCTGCTAGCAAAATTTTCTGATTTTTACAAAATCTGGGGGTATCTTTTCTTCTTTTTCTTTTTTCATAATTGTGTTCCTGTATGCAGTATTGCTGGTAGACTCTTTTTTCCTTTTGAAAGTTGTTAAGTTATCCCAATGCCTTTTGAATTCACTGTTTCTCACTTCAAGTCAAATGATAACAATATCATGGATAACTTGCTCGTGATAGATTATGTTTTCCTTTTTCTTTTTGGTGGAACTGGGGATTGAACTCAAGTCCTTGCGCTTGCACTTATTCCACTGAGCCATCTCCCCAGCCCCAGGTTATGTTTTTCTCTTCCTGTTTTAAAAGTTTTACAGTTACATGAGATCTTAATAATAGTAAGAAGCTTGTTATAGGTTTTAGTCTGCACTTCTACATGTACTATCTTTGTAATTCTTCCATTTACCTAAATTATTTAAAAATAAAATTAAGGTCTTTCCTCAATTTTTGCACCTTTATTTTGGCTTTTAACCTACTGACTATGATTTTCTGCTTATCCTACTTGGGATTTGATTTTCTCAAATGCTTAGATTAATGTTGTTTGGAAAATTTGCATGCCTGCCACTATTTTTTAAATATTTTTTTAAATTCTTTTTTCTTGTTCTGTTGTACTCTATTGCATATATTCAGCATACTTAATGTGCCATAATTCTCTGAATTTTTATTAATTTTCTTTATTCTTCAAATGCTCATTTAACAGTACATGAACTAGTAATATCTTTTCTAATTTTAATAAAATATTTCATTTAACTCATTGTATCCAAATTGTCATTGGATAATGATTATCAAATAATCATTCTTAAAGTTCACTTATGCTGACTTTTATCAGTGCAAATCTACTGCTGAGCCTTTCTGGAAAATTTGTTTTCATTATTCTACTTGTCAGATGTAACATTTCCTACAATTTTGCCCTGTTTTTGTTCTCTGTATTGATATTACTAGTTGATGAATATGTGTCTTTATATCTCATTGCATATGTTTACATAGGGGCTATTATAATTTTTGAACAAATTTATAATTATTTTGAAATATTCACATGCTAAATATAAGGTCTGAGCTCTCTGAAGTAGACTAGCATCTTTTTTTTTACTTTATGACATAAATGTTCCAAGATCCTCTGACTGGCTCTGGCTGTCTGTGGCTCTGGCTCGCCCTCTCGCTTTCTCTCTCGCTCTTCACTGTATTTCTATATTATTATTTCCACCAATGATATCTGCTCTCTGTGTGGTCTCAGGAGAAGATGATGACTTCGTTGTCTTCCTTGTCTTTGTATGGAACATCTGCATTGTCAATGGGCTCTGAGAACAGTGATCTGGACCCAATATCTGCATTGAACTTTGCCCTATCACTTCTGAGTGTGGAAAGGGACCTGCCTTCCTTTACTTGCATCTGCCCTGAGTAGGAACTTTCCCAATAGGCAGTTGGAGGGTGTCAATGACAGTGTTTTGGCCCTGTCCCCACCCGGATGGAACACTAGTCACAGCCAGGTACTGGCGGGAGCAGGAAGGGCTGATGTTGCGCAATTGCTTTACCTAGCAAAGGGATCTGTTTGAGTGAAAATGAGGTTGTGGTGCAAATGCTGCAGGCCTGAGGTTCTTAAGGTCAGTAGATGTTTTTAAGTAAGTGCTTCTCCATTGGTTTAGACTCCTGGAGCAATTTTCAAACATATTAAATGGTTGCTTAAAATATGTCCCTTTGAAGCAGTTATTTCAATGAGAAGTGGATCTTCTGGATTGTCATATAGCAATTCTAGAAATCCTTTCTCCATGCTTGGCAGGTCATTAGTGTAGAGCATGTCAGTAGGTCCCAAACACTGCTACCATATTCCAAGCAGGAAGCTTGGCAGGATGAAATGGAGAGGTCGAATGGGCTGGAGATGCTCCACCCCACCTGTGAAGGCGGGGACCCTCTCTGGAAAGGCGGCATTTTCAATCTTCTGTAAATTCTTCTCAGATAAATCATACCAACAGCTACTTACTTTTTATCATGTTGGGGAATGATCAGTGAAGAACAGACATGGAAGTGTGTTTTTATTTCATCAATTTGTAGCATCTGAAAAAGAAATTTAGGAATTACACATAGAACTGCAACCCTGATACAATTAGCATTCCACAGGCAAGCAGAAATTCTAGGGGCCTCAGAGTAAAATGATGATTGTATGAAAAACTGCATAGTATTGTTAGAAGTGTGCAGTCAGTTAAGAGCTCTTTTATTTGATACATATGGAGATCGTAAATCCCCAAATGCAGCTGTGGTAGCAGCCCTGATGGCACTAGACGCCAGTCTCTAATGCTGTCTGACAACAGTGGCTACTGTCAGCTTCTGGTCACTGCTGCTGAGAGTCTTTGCCATGTGCTGCCAGCTGGCTCTGGATACTACTGTGTCCCTGAGACTGGTTGTTATTGACCATTGGTCTCTGGAGCACTTTGGTGTTAACTGCTGTGAGTGTTTACGCTCTTTGCCCATGATGCTCAGGAACAAATTCCTGAGTAGATTTACAGTACCTTTGATACCCACATTACCTGAGAAATGTCATGAGTAGGTTTACAGGAACATCAAAGCAAGTCTTGTCTTCACAGAGGGTGTGCTGCAGCACAGGGGCTGTGTATTTAGGAGGGATCCCTGCTATGTAAAACCCAAAGAGTCTGAGGGGTGCTACTCACATACTGGGCATGCAAATAGGAGGCCAAGTTCTCTCTCTTTTTGATCTTGCCACCCCAGGACTGCCTCTCTTTTCTTCAGAAATGTGAGAGCTTCATCTGAAGTGGCAGAGTGAGGGAAGAATACAGCATTGCTTGTCATGCTGTACTCAGGCTGGAGTGGAAACTGGTGGCTTGAGAGCCAAGGAGGAGGCTGCTAGACAGCCAGAGAGGACACATGGGAGAGCTGTCCCGGACCCTGGAATACAAAGGTAGGCAAAGAGGAGCAAAGGAAAGTAATGGGACAGGACAGATGAGCAATAGCTAGGCCACACCTCCCTCCAGCAGGGAAAAAGGCTTATTGCTTTTTATTTCTTTGAAGAGTACAATACCCTGGGCTAAATTTTTACATAAAACAATAAGTATGTTTGAATTATATTATCAATTCAGTTTATTAGTTTCAAGATCACATATTAGTAAAGTTTGATGCAGTTGTAAGCTTCTCTAAGCAATAACACAATTACACAAAATTAAGCTTCCAATCCTTGGTGCATAACATCCTATCTTCTTCCTACTTCTAGCAGTAAGACCTGACATTCTATGACTCAGATATTTAGAATGAGATGTGAATACTTTTGTGTGTGGCTCCATCTAGAATCCATCATGCCAGATACTTTTCTAGTAACACAGGGAGTTATTTCAGTGGTTAGATATTACCTACTAGTGATCAGTTGCTTATAATAGTTTTAAAAATTGCAGAGGCTTCAGATCTCTAATATGCTTCTTCTACTCCTGCACATCAGTTTTATTTATCATCTGCAGAATTACAAATTCGTCTGTTTCATAAATAAATAATTGTATTTAGACTTTGTATTGAAGTCACACAAATCAAATGCTAAACCTCTTGTCCATTGCCCATCATAGTTTTATTTTTTTTACTTTATTTATTTATTTATTTTTTGTGGAACTGGGGATTGAACTCAGGCCCTTACGCTTGCCAGGGAAGCACTTATTCCACTGAGCCATCTCCCCAGCCCACCCACCATACTTTTAGGTTAAATATTTTCACTGTATACATGACTTAATCAACTTGTTATAACATTGAAAGAGATTAAATTATCTGATGACATACAGAATGAAAACTTCCATGTATTGAATTTATAGAAAAGGTCCTTTAAAGACTTCTCCTAATACGGCTTCTCTAACCACAATGGACACCCATCTCTGACAAAACAAAACAAAAAAAGAGGATATAAATAAATGATTATTTTGGGAAAAATAATACATGTATATACAAGATAGGATAGATATACAGCTACTTTCTCTTAGTTCATTGAGAAGAAAGGTTTGTACTAATATTGTTTAGACAAGATATCAGGTCTGCATCCTGTCCTTTGAATAACTACTATGAAGACAGCAATATGCAATGTATTAATTATTGTATCTGTCCCACTAACGTGCTTTGAAACTCTTTCAGTGCTCTCTTGTCTTTTTTATTAAAATGAATTTAAAAACTTTATAAAAATATAAGAAAAACAGAATATCTAATCTTCTCTAAGAAAGATAAAATCTTTCCAACTCTTTCATTAGTAGGGTAGGACACAAATTAAATAAAATTGTACCCTGAAAATAAGGAGATTACCTCAAAGATTACCTCTGTGTATCTATTATTTATGGTTATATCTCTGAGCTTGCCTAGGGTAAATTTCTGAATTGATTTAGTTCCTGGCTCCTGACAAGTGTCTGCCAATCACATATATCAAAGTAGTTAAGCCAGAAAATTGTATCTGCCTAGACCCTGAGTCCCTGGGATTATATGTCATAGGAGTATTGAAGCTATAAACTATCCAGTGTGATCAGTCCTTTGCCATGGTCTGACAATCTGAGAGATAATAAAATACTTCCATGTGGTTGAGTTTTTACCATGTTAGGATGTTTAAAGCTATGGAAGGCTTATAGATTATTTTAATAACTTATAATTTTTCTTGGCAAAAATGTTGATAGTAGTGAAATAGCACCAGATTTACCTGAGAAATTACTTACATAGGTTTCATATGCCTGTGAAAACATACAGAGACAAATAGCTGATTTATATTTACAGTTGTACATTTTCCTCTAATTTGATTTTTTTAAATGTATTTGGCATAGGATCTCACTACTCAGCTCAGACTTGCAATAATTCTCCTGTTTTTAGAATCCCAGCACTAGGATTACAGGCACGTGTCACAATGCCAGGTCTTGGTGGCCAACTCAGCGGGCCCCAGAGCAGGGCCATGGGGCATGTGGTTCATCTCTTTAATTCTCTTAAAAGTAAGAAAATGAAAAGCATCTCATGGAAAATTTCAAATCCTACAAAAGTGTTTAAATGGATTTTAACATTTTAAATTATAATCTATGTAAAATATGCATTTTGAAAGTTTGAAAAATTAAAATAGATTTTTACTTTGATAATTAGAAACCAGTACAATTGTAAGTTTGTGTTGAAAACATTTTCTTCCAAGGATTTGAATACTTAGAGATGGAAAAATATACATAACTTCCATGAAGTTATGCTTATTCCTTAAGTAAAGCAATACAGCAACATTTATAAAACTTACATTGTATTAGGTGTAAGCAGGCAAGAGGTGGTTACTAGACAAGGTGTGTAGTCATGTGTAAATGTTAACCATCACATGTAGAGTGCTGCAGCATTGGAGAATTTTGGTATTCACAAAGGTTGAGGCTACTTCCTCAAATTGTCCAATGCTTCCTCATAAAGGGTGCTTCTGATGATCACTTTAATTTGTCTTTAGCACTGGGCTATTTAGAAATATATAGAAGGCAAAGCTGAGGTTACAGCTCTGGTAGAGTAGTTTCTATTCTATGTAAAGCCTTTAGCAGGATTTCCAAGAATTATATATATGGAACATTATTTTAAAATAATCTAATTTTAAAATTTAGTTGTTTTTATAGGAAAACATATAGAATTTTACAAAATCTTGCAAAATCATAATTTTGCAAAGACACCATACATTTCATATGAAAAGCTTTTGTGTTGGTTGGTACATTGTGTCAACTTGAGACATGGTAAACTTGGCTGGATTGTCTTGTTAATTCCATGGTCTGGGTTGTGAAGGTACCACCGTAGAATGGGGAGGACTTGCCCTCAGAATGACTAGGCACAAAAAGGGTGCATAAAGGAGTTGAGGAAGGCTTCTTCCCCCTACTTCCTGGGAGCAGTTCTGATTTATGCCATCCCACTTCACAGCTGCATCACTTTGAAAGAGCCATGCCTCTCATTGTGACAGATACACAGTGGAGCGCAGGTCTTCACAGTCAGAATGGAAGGAAGACAGAAGCTTGATGGATGCTGCAGCTTCTATTCCTCCTCTGCTCTTCCTTGTTTTCTGCCACCATGAACTACTGTGGTTTGCCTTGGAGCCAGCAGAGTATGGACTGAAGCATCCACTAACTGTGTGCTAAATAAACCTTTCTTACTTCATTTTTGGTGTTGGTATTTTGTCCTAGCAAAGAGTGAAAAGTAACCAAGACAGCTGGTTAGTGAAAGTTAAGTTAGCTTTCTGAGCTTCAGAAATTCAGTAAATTCTTGCTGTAGCATATTTTAATTGTGGCATAATACACTTAGAACAGTGATCACCAGGGAAATCTAATTACTGGGCCAACACACAGACTTAAAATGATTCTATTAATGTATAGACATATGTGACTTTAATTTCTGAAAAAAAAGGGTGAGTGTAGTATAACCAGATGAACAAGCCCTTCAAATTAACACGCAGACATCTTCTCTTACCTATTTGTTATATTTAGAAGAAATAAAGTTAGACCCACTTTCATGTCTATTACAGGGCTCAATGTTTTTGTTCTAATAATTTTCTGGAGAGACGTAATTTAGAATTTAATACTGATATCTGTCCCTGAGTTGGGAGGGTGTTGATTATCCAAAAAATAACTTGGACCTGTCAAGCCTGACAAATAAGTGAGTTTGGATCCAGGGACTACATAACAGAGCATAGTAACACCAAGGTCATCACTTAGCTTGAAGGCTTGAAGGAAAATAACAAAGAGCAGAAACAAAAGACAAGTCCTTGTGAAAATTTCTATTCCTTCTGTATCCTTACTGGGAACCTGCTGCGCTAGTAGGAACTGTCAAGACACAGGGTTGGGTGACATCACTCTGGTCCTCCACAGGTTGGCCACACAGCTTTAGCACCTGGTAAGGGCTGCTGAAGAGCTGAACTGTGGGCCAATACAGGACAAATTATATTGGTTAATACAGAGAGCCATTCTGGGTCTTCATTATAGTCCAGGAAGTTTATATTTGTAGCCCATGAAAAAATTATTGGAATTCTAGGGAGCTAATTCTAGTCTTCTCTATGCAGTGAAACTCATGCTGAAAATAAAGACACAATAATATATCTTGACTGGAACTAAATCAGTTCAGAAATTTACCCTAAGGTGGAGGACATGGGAACTTGCTAGGTGGCATGAGGTGGAACAAAACTATAATCAAGCAAAAAGATTATGAGCACCATTGCAGAAGTAAAAATTGATTAAATTCAGGACCAAGTGGGGAAGCGATTTATGTATCAAATGGGCATGAACATAGAATCTATCGCACAGGGTGTTTCGTAAGAAACTCTTTCTGTCTTCAAGTTGGTTGATACCTATTTAGAATATCAGTGATGGAGTTAGCTACTATAACTTGTGCTACTTCAAACATGGTATTCCTATATAACATATTTACCATTTGTACTTGTTTTGAGAAATTTATTAATTTCTTTTGCCCATGTCTTATTTTTTTAATTTAATTTAATTTTATTGAAGAACAAATAGCAATGAGACAGTTTCAAATCAAATTAATATGACATATTCATTAATTAATTCATTGCATATTGTTTCTGTAGTTTTTTTGTCATATAAGGTGCATACATGATATTGTACTTACAAACACTATTAGAGCAGATGACTCAAATCAATGCATTAAGAGAATGTAGCTGTATACTTATCTTATTTTTAAAAGATGAATTATAGTACAGTTTCAATAATTAATACTTTCTACGGTGTTATATTCCTACTGGCTGTCCATAGTATAAGAAGCCACCAGAATGTACTGTCCAAACACTATTAGTACAAATCTTGCTTCTCATAGAATTCTGAGAAGTACTGTATATTTATCCTAACTGTACTGTTTATACAAAAACAGAATGGTTCTACATTTGTATCCCTTTTTTTTTTGTTTAGACCTGTCAAAGATGGGCCTTCCATTGTCATTCAATTATTATAAGTGCCTGAACTCAGTGAAATAATAAAACACAGTCCAGCAGTCCAAAATAATAGTGAGTTATCTGAAGAAATTGTTGATTAGAGCCATTTACAGCTCAGCTTATTGTTATGACCTTATTTTATATACCTTATTTTTATACTATTCTGTTGGATGGTTAAGACCGAAACCTATATAACAAAATATGTAGCTTTTGTATCTGATGAGGTCAGTCAATTCCCCTCAGGGTTTATCCTATAACAATGTACCTCATTCTGTAGATCCTTTGTCTGTGTCAGCCATGTGGATGAGTCACGGCCAATGCTTGACCAGTTTTCTCTCTGTGAGAACCTGAGAGAAACTTTTCTCTCCATGTGACTCTCCCTAGGCACACTATAGATCATCAATCGACTTCCTCTGTGGCTCCTTCATCTCCTTGTTCAGAAAATTTGGTGCACAACTGAGTTCCACAATGTTATAGTACAGGTTCTCCTATGTCATGAATCTTCACTGACCTTGAAAGGCTAGGGCCAAAATGTTGGCTGATCTTGTGGCACTTCTATATCTCGAATTTTTGAACTGTAAACTTAGGTTGTAAACTATCCAGAAAAGAAGCTGCTTAGTACCTTGCAACATATGACATTCAGTTTATCCTAACTATCTCACTAAATACTTTTTAGTTGTTGTTATATATTTCTATTTGTATTTCTTCTTTTGACTTCTTATACTAGGGAGATATATGATATTTACATATGTATATCTGGTTTATTTAACTTACGAGTATATGTTCAAGTGGCACCTACTTCAATATAAATACTTCGAGTTTATCATTCTTTATAGCTGAGTAATACTCCATTGTATAGAAATACCACATCTTTTTCAACCATTCCTCATGTGATGGACATCTTGGTTGTTTCCAAGATTTTGCTATCACAAATTATGCTGTTATAAACATAAGTACACATATGTCACTATGATATAATGCTTTCAGTTCCTCTGGGGAAATTCCCAGTAGTGGGATAGCCAGCTTGAATGGGATTTCCAGTTGTACTTTTCTGAGGAGTCTCCACACTGATCTCCACAATGTTGTACCAGTCTACATTCCCACCAGCAGTGGAGAAGTGTTCTCTTTTCCCCACATCCTCTCCAACATTTGTTGTTGGTTGATATCCAACAACAGGATAGCCATTCTTTCTGGAATGAGATGGTGTCTCAGTGTAGTTTTAACTTGCATTTCACTGATAGCTAGTGATGTGGAGCATTTTTCATATTTTTATTTGCTTCTTTAATTTTGTCCTCTGAGAAGTGTGTATTCATCTCAGATGCCCTTTTCTGGCTTGGGTTTTTACATTGGAGGATCCTAAAATATCTTTATTCTTTATAAATTCTAGATAGCAGACCTTTGTCTGAGTGCTTATTAATTAGGATTTTTTCAAAATTCGTGGGTTGTCTTTTCACTTTGTTGACAATTTCTTTGGACGTGCAGAAACTTCTCAAGAAGAGTTGATCCCATTGTTCATTCTTTTAAGTGTTTCCATTGCAAATACATATTTGTTCATGAACCCTTTGCCTACCCCTATGTCTACAAGAGTTCCTACTACTTTCTCTTCCAGGAGATTGAGTGTTTCTGTTTTAATGTTTAAACCTTTAATCCATTTTGACTTTAGCTTAGTGCATGGTGATAGACCGGGGTCAAGTTTTAGTTTTGGGCATGAAGAAAGCTAGTTTTTCCAGCACCATTTGTCAAAGATGCTATTCTTCTACCAGTAAGCTTGTTTGGCTCCTTTTTCAAAGATCAGGTGGCTGAATCTGTTGCCAGAGTCCTCTGCATCTTCTAATTTATTCCACTGATCATCAGGTCTATTTCATTGCCAGTACCATGTTTATTTTATCACAGTGGCTTTGTAGTATAATTTCAAGTCAGGAATTGTGATGCCTCCTGCCTTGTCTTTGTTGGCCAGGAATGTCTTTACTACGTAAGGTCGTTTGTGGTTCCAAGTAAATTTTAGGAACAATTTCTCTATGTCTGGGAGGTATGTTGGTGGCAGTTTGATAGGGATTGCATTAAATCTCTACAACAATTTTGGGAGTATGGTCATCCTCACTATGTTGGTTCTTCCTATCCAGGACCATGGAATATCATTCCATTTTCTGAAATCTTCTATAATCTCTTTTCTTAGGGTGTTGTAATTTTCTGTGAAAAGATCTTTGATTTCCTTTTTTATGTGAATTCCAAGGTATTTCATTTTCCTTGGTGCTATTGTAAAGGGTATTGTTTCTGTAGTTTCCCGCTCAGTGTGTTTGTTATCTGTGTAGAGGAATGCTATTGACTTTTGAGTATTGACTTTGTATCCTGCTATGTTACTGAATTTCTGTATCAATTCTTATAGCTTCTTGGTGGAATTTTTTGAGTGTTCCAAGTAAAT
This sequence comes from Ctenomys sociabilis, assembly GCA_004027165.1. Taxonomy (NCBI): domain Eukaryota; kingdom Metazoa; phylum Chordata; class Mammalia; order Rodentia; family Ctenomyidae; genus Ctenomys; species Ctenomys sociabilis. The sequence continues at coordinate 45,088 of PVKA01012211.1, forward strand.
TGTCATGTCATCTGCAAATAGTGTTTATTTAACTTCTTCTTTACCTATTCTTATTCCTTTTATTTCTTCCTCTTTTTTAATGGCTGTTGCTAATGATTCCAAAACTATATTGAATAGAAGGGGTGATAGAGGATATCCTTCTCTTGCACATGATCCAAGAGTAAAAGATTTCAGTTTTTCCTCATTTAGAATTAACCTTTGGGTTGTCATAGATGGTTTTTATCAAACTGAGACAGAGTCCATCTATTCCAATTTTCTGTAGGACCTTGAACATGAATAAGTGTTGGACTTTGTCAAAAGCGTTTTCTGCATCAATTGAGATGATCATGTGGATTTTAGATTTCAGTCTATTAATATTGTGTATTATATTTATACGTTTTTGAATATTGAACCATCCTTGCATCCCTGGCATGAATCCTACCTGGTCATGGTGTATGATCTTGATGATTTGCTGTATTCTATTTGCTAGGATCTTATTGAATATTTTTGCATGTATTTTCGTGAGGGTGATTGGCCTGAAGTTCACTTTTTTTGGTTGTGACTTTTCCCTGGTTTTAGAATCAGTATAATACTTGTCTCCAGAAACGATTTTGGGAGGACTGCTTCCTTTTCAATTTGGTTGAATAGTTTGACCTGTGTAGGGATTATATCTTCTATAAATTTCTTGTAGAGTTCAGCTGTGCATCCATGAGGACCTGAACTTTTCTTTGTCAGCAGGCTTTTAATTAGGTTTTGTATTTCGTTGGCTGTTATTGGCTTATTGAGAGTTGTTATATCTTCTTGGTAATTTGTACCTTTCAAGGAATCTGTCCATTTCTTCTGTCTTCTATTCTGTGAGCGTAAAGATTCTCAAAGTAGCTATTGATAATCTTCTGTATTTGCACTGGGTCTTTGGGGATTTCACCCTTTTCATTCCTTATTGTTTATATTTGAATTTTTTCTTTCCTATTTTTGATGAGGTTGCCTAGAGGCTTACCAACTTTATTTAGTCTTTCAATGAACCAACTTTTTGATTCGTGGATTCTTGAACTCTTTTCTTCATCTCAATTGAATTAATTTTTGCTCTAATCTTTATCATTTCTTCGTGTCTTTGCTCTCTGATTTTGGTTTGCTCTTCCTTTTCTAGATGTCGGAGGTACAACATTAGGGTGTTTATTTGTTCCTATTCTGTTTTCCTAATGTGTAAGTTCATAGGTATGATTTTCCCGTAAGAACTGCTTTCATCGCATCCCACAAATTCCAATAAGTTGTGGTTGAATTTTCATTGAATTTTAGATATTGTTGAATTTCTTGCTTAATTTCATCTGTGACCTATTGATTGCTGAGTAGAGTATTTTTTAATTTGCATGAATGTAGGGTCTTTTTCTGGTTTCTTCTGTTGTTTGTTTCCAATCTCATTGTACTGTGGTCAGATAATATTCATGGGATGATTTCTGTTTTCTTGCATATACCTAAGGTCTAATATGTGGCCTATTTTAGAAAATGACCCATGTGCAGCTGAAAAAAGTATATATTCAGCTGTGGTTGGGTGGGACACTCTGTAAATATCCACCAGGTCCATTTGTTCCAAGCTCTGGTTCAGTTCTGCTACTTCCTTGCTATTTTTTTTTTTTTTTTTTTTTTTTTTTTTTTTTTTTTTTTTTTTTTTTTTTTTTTTTTTTTTTTTTTTTTTGTCTGATTGACCAATCTTTTTAAGAAAGGGGTGTTAATGTCTCCTGTTAAGATTGTGGTCTTGGATATTAGGTTTTAAGTGTCCATTAAGATTTGTCTTATACAACTGGGTGCTCCTGTGTGTGGTGCATATATATTTATGATTGTTACCTCTTCCTCTTGAATTTTTCCAGTAACAAATATATCTTCTTTGTGTCATTTGATCATTCTTGGTTTGAAGTTGAGACTATCTGAGAACAGAAGTGCTACTCCTGCTATTTTCTGAGGTGCTGGGGCATGTAGTATTGTTTTCCTTTCCTTTGACTTTGAGCCTATGAATGTCTTTTTAAGTTAAGTGTGTTTCTTGTATACAGCATATTGTTGGATTTTGATTCCTAATCCACTGTGCCTGTCCATTTCTATTAATTGGTGAATTCAGTCCATTTATGTTCATGGTTATAACTGAAATATGTTGACTTATTATTGTCATTATATTTAACTGCTGTTGTTTATTCCTTTTTATCCTGTGTTTAATTGTTTGCTCCATTTAGTGGGTTTCATCCTTTCTCATTAGTGGAGTTCTAGTCATTGTGGTCTCTCTCTAGAAAGTTTTTCAGTAACCTTTAGTTGTTCTTGTCATGGAAGTATTGCACTTCTCCATCAAACTTGAAGGAGAGTTTTGCAGGGCATAATAGTCTGGGCTGGAATTCGTTTTCGTACAACACTTGAAGAACTCTGCTCCACGCTTTTGTCTTCATGGTTTGTGTAGAGAATTTGGCTATAATTCTGATGGGTTTTCTTTTGAATGTGGTCTGCCATTTCTCTCTAGCAGCTTTCAGTATATTATTCTTGTTTTGGATTTCTGGGATCTTGACTATCATATGTGTTAGTTTGTTTTTAGTTGTATTGAAGTTATTTGGTGTCCTGTATGCTTTGTTGCCTCAATGTTGGATTGTTTCCTCATATTTGGGAAGTTTTCTGCAATTACTTCTGCCCATATTCTTTTTATGTCATTTGTATTGACTCCTTCATTCTCATTGATGCCAGTTAATCTCACATTGTTCATCCTGGCCTCATCTTGTAGGTGATGGATTATTTTTTCCTGCATCTTCCTTTTTAAGAGATCTTTTCTCACCTTTTCACTAGCTGCACCAGCATCTTCAAGATCTGAAACTCTGTCTTTGCTTTCACTCATATGGTTTTGTAGACTACTGGTTGATATTTTGTACTCTTGTATATCTCTTTGAATCTGCTTCATGTAATCTATTTCTTTTCTGTATTTTTCATTCCAGGAATCTGTCTATTTTTTTGGTCAATGTCTCTTTAAAGGTAGCTTTTAATTCTTTTACTGCATATTTTCTTTGAAATTGGGTTTGCTCTATATATTTATGAATTTCATTTTCTAATTCAGATTCTATGATTTCAAAGAATTCTTTATTTCAGAAATTATTTCTGCTTTGAATTCCTCTTTACCTTTCTGCTGTTGTTTGTTTGCTTGCAATGCTGTGAATTGATGTTTCAGCTCAAGTAGTGTTCTACACACTCGTTCTGGGTTGGCATTGGGTTTCTCCTATACGTTTCTGGATTTGATTCATTACTTCAGATGCTATGTATTCAAACATTTTTTCTCGTATTTCAAGAGTTTATTCTGGTCTGAGTTCCTCTATACTTTTCTGCTGTTGTTTCTTTGCTTCTGCCTCTGTTAATTCATTCACTTCAGCTGAGCTAGTGTCCTCTGCACTTATCAGTGGACTAGAGGCCTGAGATTGCATTTTTGTTCTTGTCTTTGTCATTTTGTATAGCACTGACTTCTGACCTTTGGTGTAGAGTTTTGGTGCAGTTACAACCTTAGTATGTAATGAGATTCAGGTGCCAGTCTATTAAGTTTGCGATTATTCAGTTATGCCCTGCCTGGATCTCGCTGTTGTGTTCAGTTTCTTTTTTTCCTGCAGCTCTTCTGGTACTTCAGTGGTTCCCCTCTGTTGGGTCCCTGATGCAGGGAACACTGGGAAGTTCAGAAGCTCTCCCCAAACTCACCGAACCAAGCTCGCGTGGATCTATTGCGTGGAAAGTTGGAAAAAATCTCACTTACTTAAAGAGCTTGAGGGCAGGGGCTCAGGAGAATTGCCGGGCAAGTTGGTCTGGGTTGTCTCAAGCAGATTGCTTGCTCCCTAGGAGGTCTTGGGGTGGGGCATCTGGATAGCAAGGAGCTTGCTGGAAGAAGCCAAAGGCTCTCCCACACACTCACTGAACTGGGTTCCCATGGAACTGGTGCCTGAGAGAGTCAGAAAAATTCCTACTTGTACCTTTCCCATGTTTTGAGTGTGTCTTTAATTGTAGGATCTAAACCTTCAAGTTTCTTATATATTCTAGATGTTAGTGCTCTGTCTGAAGAATAGCTGGAAGGATTTGTCCTATGATCTGGGTCTTCTCATCAGTCTGTTGGGCATTTCATTTACTGTACAGAAGTTTTTTACATTTGTTCCAATTCCATTTTTTTTCTTAATGTTATTTCTTGTGTAGCTTGGATTCTATTCAGAAAACTCTGGCCCATGACTATGTTTTCAAGAGGTTTACTTATTTTGTCTTCCAGCAAATATATATATATATATATATTTAGGTTAGGACATGGTGAGATATGTGACTCTAGCTTCAGTCCTCTACATGTGTCCACACCATTTCTAAGGAGGATTTATTTTTTTTCCCAGTGTTTGTTTTTGGCCTTTTTTTCAGAGACAGAGGGCTCAGAATACCTGGGGGTGGTGGTTTGTGCTTGTTTCGGCATTCTCTGTTATGCGCCTATTTTGTGCCAACATCAGGATGTTTTTCTCTCCATGGCTTTGTAATGCAACTTATTCAGGGTTGTGCTGAACCTGAACTTTATGCTGTTTTATGCTTTCCTTTTTCTACAAGGTCTCACTATGCACCTTGGACTCATGGTGATTCTCCTATTTTCACCCTCTCCAGCCCTGGGATTACAGGTGTGTGCCACTACACCCAGTCTCCATGGCCTGCTCAATGTGTCCCTGGATAGGAACATGGAACTCTGGTCCTTGTGCTTTCCTCAGCAGGCACTTAGTCCACTGAGCTATCTTGCCTGCCCATTGTTGCTATTTTGCATTTCCTTTGGCTTCATATGGATTTTAGGATTATTTTTCTAATCCTAAAGGATGCTGTTTGTCTTTTAGCAGGATTAGAACATGTGTATGGGTTTTGGAAGTTTGATCATTTCTACCAGATTGGTCTTGCCTATTTTTGTTTTTTTGGTGGAACAAGGGATTGAACTCAGGTCCTTACACTTACTAGGGAAGCAGTTATTCCACTGAGCCATCTCCTTGACCCTTGGTCTTGCCTAGTAAAGAATAAAGAATATCGTCCAATTTTGTGTTATTTTTATCTATCTTGTTTAATCAGAATACTGTGGTTTTCAATACAAAGGTATATCACTGCTTTAGGAGGTTAATCCCTTTTATTTAACTTTTATGACAGTATTGTGAATGGTGTTGTTATCTTAATTTCTGTCTTGGTATATTTGTCATTTGTGTACAGGAAGCACTATTGATTTTTGTATATTGATCTATTTTTATCTTGCACATGGTTGAATGTGGTTATTAATTCTAAGAGTCTTTTGGTGGAATTTTTGGAATCTTTATGTATAAAAAATCATGTCCTGCACAAATAATGATATTTTAACTCCATCATTTCCTATACATACTGCTTTACTTTCTTTGTCTTGCCTGATTAATATGGTTAATGCTGCACATATCCTACTGAGCAGGAAAGGGGGACAGTGGATTTGCTTATCTTCTTCCTGATGTATGGAAAGCTGTCTGCTTTTTCTCATTTATTATGAGGTTGGCTGTTGGTTTGCCATAAATTGGTTCTATCAGAATGATATGAGGTTCTTCTGTACGTACTGTATTTCACTTCAGAGAAGACCAGTTGTTATATTCTATTTTGCTCCAAAAGACTCAATAGGTCTTATCTCCAGAAAATGTCTTGTTTTTCAAGTCTAACAATCTATAATTGTTTATGCAAAGCATAACAATTTGTGCATCTACCTTTATTCATGCACAAAACTTGATATTTACTCCTGTATAAAAACTTGGAATTGTTCAAACACAGTCATGTCATCTTCTGGAGCATGGGAGAAACCCTCCAATGCCAAATCCCAGATTGAATTTCCTATGACTCAATTTCCTGCACCACCATTGGTATAAGTTTCTCAAGTTTAGCACTGAGCTTTCTTTAAAAAGCGCTTCTTGTCATGAGCCTGGTCTTAGTGTTCTAGGAGCACAGCTGCCAAAAATTTTCCCACGAATTCTTCATTTAAACCACGACCTCTGCAGGCTTGGTTTCCCAAAGATTCCATTAAATCAAATATTATTTGAAGACATACGAGACACGCATGCCAATAAAAATTAATGACAGTTAAGAAAACGGTCCACAAAAAAGCAACAGAAACTTTCAGGCCCTGAAGTTCAGAAATGTTTTTTATTACACAAAGGAATATTAAGTGAGCCTGTTACAGTATGTGATGTGTTGAGTAATGAAGATTTGTGCTAGGCACAATCACATTTGTGCGTTATGAAATGCACATGTTGCCCATGACTCATGGCTGTGCTCCAATTGGTCACTTGGTGATGAGCCTACGTTTCTTCTGATTATATAGACATTTGCCTTACACCCAATAATGCCAATAATATTGTTTATTTATATTTAACTATCTATTCATATTATCTTACAATTCAACACATCTATTGTGTGTTGCAGTGGATGAGCTAATTGCATCCATCCCTGAGATGATGATCTTACCTGAGGCTTATTTTGGGGATGGTCATATTTTGTATTATGACCATCCAAAACATCATAGTAAGGGTTATTTTCTAGTTAGGTTTTATTTTGAATCTGAACTTGTAGTTCTTATAATTTAGTTGGGTCCCAGTCTGGGTTTTGAATCAGG
>PVKA01012212.1:0-58480 GCA_004027165.1 Ctenomys sociabilis
CCATGTCTCAAAATAAAACATGGCTAGAAATGTAGCTCAGTGTGAGGGCCCTGGGTTAAGCCTCAGAAGTGCATGAATAAATAGTGAAATTTAAAAAGCAAATATTAGGAAACATCCCCAGTTCCCCTTCAGGAAGAAGAGGCCCCTGTGAGCAGCCCCAAGCCCAGGCCTTTGGAGTTCTTTCTCAGACACGCCGGCGACCTCGACCCCCTCACCGCCCCACCCTAGCCTGTCCCTCCACAGCAGCAGCCCGAAGTCTCGGGCCCAGACTGACCATGACGATCTCCAGCACTTCGTTCTTGCTGATGGCCCCGTTGCCGTCCACGTCGTACAGGGAGAAGGCCCATTCCAGCTTCTGGGTGGGCTTGCCAGCGGTGGTCATGTGCAGGGCGATGACGTACTCCTTGAAGTCCAGGGTGCCATCGCTGTTGGCATCGAAGCTGCGGAACACGTGCTGCGCGTAGGCCTTGGGGTCCGCGTCGGGGAAGAACTTGGAGTAGATGCTCTCGAACTCCTGCCGGGTGATGCGGCCGCTGGGACACTCTTTCAGGAACGACTGGTACCAGGCGCACAGCTCCTCCTCTGTGAACTTGGTGTTGAGCTGCAGCTCCTCCAGGATCTCCTTGGACAGCGCCCCGCTCCTGCTGTTCCCCATGGGTGAAGGCGAGTGGGCACCAGCCAGCTGCGGCTAGGACGGGCGGTCTGGCTGCTGGAGCACCACGGCAAGATTGAGGTGCTGGGGGATTAGGGTGGGATTTGCCGCCAGCTCTTGGAGGAGGGAGGGGCAGGCAGCTTCCAGAACCCTCTTGAGATTAAAATAAAGAGCTGAAAGCAGGCCACCAAATCTTGGCTTCCCCTGGGACCAGGAGGGCAGTGGGACCATTGGAACAGGGTGTCTCATGGTCCCACTCCCGCCTGCTAAGTGCCCTGGTGGCCAAGGAGGATACGTCTCAAGCGAGGACAACATCTCAGGTGGAAACTTGTTAGGCAGAGGTTAAAAGCTCACAGACACTGAAGCTCAAATCCCTGCTTTGCCGCCTTCCTGGCTGTGGACCTGAGGCGCTTTCTTTAATCACTTGCTTTTTTTTTACCATTTGCTTTTTTTTTTCCACTGGGTAAGGAACCTGGGGAATCCACAGCTATATTTCCAGCCTTTTGAATTATTTTAAGATGGGCTTTTTATAGAGTGTCCAGGTTGGTCTTCAATTCGTAATCCCCCAACCCCAGCCTGCTGAATAGCTGGGATCATAGATGTGTGCCCGTTTATTAATCTCTCTCTAGGTGAGCGGCGCTCTTCGTACTTTGTCTTGGTCTCATTTTGGCTTCAACGTCACCTTCTCAACAAGGCCCGTTCTGGCCACTCTCCTCCCAGTAGCACAACTCCTATGCCCAGCCCCAGCTCCACGGATACACTCCAACCCGCCCTCGTGGAGGAGCAGCTCCAGAAAGGTAGTGACTTCATGTTATTTCGGGCTGCATCCGAATTGCCTAAACAACGCCTGGCAGGTTTGGGCCTCCAATAAATATTTGTTGGGTGAACAGGCAGAGAAGAGTGTCTGTCTACTTGTTATCAGGACCGATCCTGACACAGAGCACCCACAGCCTGGATTTAGGGTGCTTCCACCTGCAGTACAATTTTTTTTTGCCCAGTGCTGCAAAACCTTCCACTGTCTTTCTTTTTTTAGTACAGTGTTCAATAAATTATATGAGATATTCCACTTTTTAATATAAAGTAGTTTGGGAGCTAGAGAGATGGCTCAGTAGAATAAGTGCTTGCCTGGAAGGCACAAGGGCCTGAGGTTAAACCCTGGTTCTGAAAAACAAAAAATGTACATATATATATATATATATATATATATATATATATATATATTAGTTTGTGTTAGAGGATTTTGCCCAATCATAGGCTAATGTAAATGTCCTGAGCATGTTTAAGGCAGGTAAAGTTAAACTATGGTGTGCATTAAAAGCATTTTTGGCTCATGAGCGTTTTCAATTTACAATAGGTTTATTGGGATGTAAAATCCCCATTGTAAGCTGACGAGCACCCATATTCATTTTTCTTGTTCATTAATAACAAGGAAATTCAGAAATCAAGGATCACACTTTAAAACTCTGGCAAGTCATTCAAAATTTTGGAAAAAAAGAAAAGAGGGGGTATGTGGGCTAAACACAATGTACTCATTGCTTAGTTTTAGCCTGAAAGTTGTCTGTCTTCCACCAGCGTGGTGCCGGGATCTAGCAGGCAGTGATACGTATTCTCTGAGTGAGTAGATGGATAAATAAACAAGGGGCAGGGGCACAGGGGCGCCTGCAGCCCGCTGCAGCTTGGGGGTGAACACAGAGCACAAGGGGAACCCTCAAGCACACTGTATCCCTAAATGCTTGTCACCCAGAGGCGGTGGCCATGGCTCAGCTGAGCACATATCTGGTAGCGTTGGCCCCAGGATAGAAAGCTATTTCCTCTTTTCTGGGGGTGCCAGGATGGATAAACCCTGATGTCTTCAGGCAGCTGGGGGAGGGAGGTTGTGCCCCATTCCTCAACAGGCGATTGGCGGAAGCAAGGCCTCACTGCATAGAGAAAGCTACCGGGGCCCACTCTGACCCAGCCACTGCTGTGACAAAATTCCTGATCAATCAAAAAGGAGGCTTCACTCCGGCCCACAAGCCGGGAGCTTTTCATTCGGTTGGCTCCCATTGCTTTTGTCCGTGGCGGCATCATGACCCAGAATGTGAGGGAGAGCCAGCTGCGGCTCTCACAGTGGCCAGGAAGCGGAAAACAAAGAGACAGGAAGGAAGCTGTATCTCCCAGCCTCCTTCATGGGCCTGCCCCCCGTGACCTCACTTCCTGTCACGGGCCTCCCCTCAGACAGCCTCGCAGTCGCACTGCAGGCTGGGGTATCACACCTCATACACACATGGTCCTTCGAGAAATACCTATCCAAATCATACCCACACCTTTGCCTTGCTCAGGAAAGACCTAGAAGGCCAAGTACAAAAGTGCTCATGGACCCTTCCAGCACCATATGGTTCCCATCCAATACCCTTCCCAACCAATATGGTTCCAGAGTTATTTAGTGGGAACCATTATTTCTCTCTCTCTCTCTCTCTCTCTCTCTCTCTCTCTCTCTCTCTCTCTCTCTCTCTCTCTCTCTTTCTCTCTCTGTATTTGTGCTTTTAACTTTTTTTCACATTCACTTATGAAGCCTCCATTTAGCTTAGTACTGCTTTGGCAGTGGTGGGGTAGAAACAAGGTGAAGAGGCTGGGGGAGATTGCTTGGTGATTTAAGTGCCCTCCTGGTAAGCACAAGGACTTGGGTTTGACCTGGTACTGCATGCCGTGCCAGCCCCAGAACCCCAGGCACACCATGCCACCGAAACCGGGTGTGGTGGTACACAACTGTAATCTCAGTGCTATGGAGGCAGAGAAAAGAGGATCAGTAAGAGTCTGAGCTGCATAGCGGAGACCCTGTATCAAATAATAAACAAATATTTTTAAAAAGTTAGAAATAAGGTGAAGGCAGAGGTCCTGGCCCTTGCTCTGAGCCTTGTGTGGGTGGGAGAAGAGTCTCTTGGTGACAAACCTGTCTCCATCGAGCCTGTGCTCAATGAGGCAAGGCCGATGGCTCTGGTGAGAATCGGGGTTCTGAAGGGCCTGCCTCCAGCCCCAGGTCCCATGGGTGCTCTGTCACCAAGCCAGGAGAGCTCAGTCTGCCAGCTCTCTGCTCGGGGCTTCGCTCCCTACAGCTGCCTCTTTCCCAGGAAGGATCTGCTAGGGGGCCAGGATCTCCAGGTCTGTAGGTAAAGATCTGAGGCTGCCATGACCACAGGACAGGTCACGGGTGAAGAGACACGTGGCCTCACCCTTCACAGAACCCTGCCAGAGCCCTCCCCCAACCCTCGACTTTTCTGTCCCTTCTGCAGGAGAGGATGAACGAACGAGGGGAAGCAGCTCAGAAGCAGCGCGGTACAGTCCACATCTTTCAGGTTGCTGTGCCCAGGAGAGTCCTCCTCCCGCAGCAGGACCCGGGGAGGGGACCACAGGCAGCTGTGTTGATGCTGCTGAGATTGGAGGGGTCGTGACCCGGAGGTTTGTTTGAAAACCTGCATAAACATCTTCTATCAGAGGGAGAGCTTATGCTTCTTAGCCAAACAAGTTGTTGCAGATGATGTATAGTGAATGGATTTGTTAAGTCTGCGCTGGGGCCATAAACCCTCTCAGTACCCCAAAGACTGCCGACTGTCATTGCTGGGGAGAGAGCCCTTTGTATCCACCCTGCCAGCCATGCCTGGACTAAAACAGAGGTAGGAAAATTCTTGCAGGAGGTGGTGTCTGTCGCCCCACCCATGCAGGACCTTGGTCTTGGCTGTTTGGGCTCAGACCCCAACCTGTACCCCACTCCTCCACCTCCCCTGGACAGCATGAGCCTCCTCCCTCTGGAAAACCCTGTGCTGAGAGGAGAGAGGAATGGACGAGGTGGAGAGATAGCCCGACAGCCATCTGCCTGCTGTGAATAGCTATCAGTCCTGTGCGCAGGCATCCTTGGTGTCCTCCCCAACACTTCCCATCCTGCCACACCCCACTCCGACCTGTGCTCTCCCTGGCACCCGACTGTCCTCTCCCTTCTTGTCCTCTCCAGGGAACACTTCCTCTGTGCCACCTGTGCAAGGTCAGGCTGTGCATGTGGCTGCCAGTGTCCCCAGAATACACATCGAAGGCCCGAGAGGGCCAGCACCACCCTGTGCTCCCTGCCCTGTCCCACAGCCACCTGCTTAAGCGCACCAGCTCCTGCCATCCATGGCAGCCACACTGGCCTTGAGCACCTACTCTGGCCAGAAACCTTCCCCCATGACCTGGCAGGCCTCCTGGGTTTGATCAGATGCCACCTGTTCAGGAAGGCCACTACCTCCTCCTGGTTAACGTAGCAACCCTCCCCCTCTCGACCCCCCCATTGTCCTCGACATTTAGCCTCTTCTGCAGTGGGCAGTGTGATACAGTTACTAGGTCTCCAGCTTCTGTCTCTCTCCCTGTTATGGCCTGAGCCGTGTGCAGGCAGGGCTCCCAGCGATTCAGTTCCCGACGTGATTGCCATGCCAGAGCACTGTAGGGCATACGGAATGCTGTGATTGTTAAAGGAATATATGGACCAATGAGGAAAGAATGGCCTCAGAGGGGAGCTCAGGGCTGGAGCTCACACAGACAAGAAGTCATCAGAGGGACGGAGCTAGTGACAGCACACAGTGAGCATCCGGGTACCAGCAACCAGGTGCCTTCTGTCCTCAGAAGTAGAATAATCAGCAGCTCTGGGGTTCCTAGGAGAAGGCTGGGGCCATTCCTACAAAGGACACTGTGGCAGCCTTTTGGGAAGGTCACCCTACATACCTCAGGGTCTCTGCACAGTTTATGTTACATGGGATAAATCTGAGCATCTCAAGTGTATGTACAGAGGCAGAGGAAAACAGTACGAGAGCAGTAAACTTCCTGAAAACACTTTATATTGATGCAGGACAATTATATATAGCAAATGCCTTCAAAATTTAAACTCTTGAAACATTTAATTTTTCAGCATTAATACACATGAATACTATTATGGGGTGGGGAGTGGCAGTTACACCCTCCATGGGGATCAGATTTTCAACAGTGTTACTTATAAATTATATTACATCAATTTTATTTACTGATCTAGGCAGCCAGAGGAGGGAAGGATATACACTGTGGAGTAAACACATTCATACTGGAGAGAGGAATGCTGGTAGGAGACACGGCTTTGTAACATTAAAAAAATGTATAAAGTATTTAGCAAAAGTTACAGAAAACAGACCAGACAAGCAAGTTTATTTTGTTAGAAAATTCCACTTTCACAGGGCTCGCTGATGTGCTTGCGTCCATGGAGGGGAGGGCTCTGGTCATCTCCTTCTTAAGGGAAGGAAAAGGATGCAAGTTTGGGGCCCTCGTCGCCCAGGATGGCTGGTGTCCCTTGGAGTGTCAGTCCCCAGGTCCCCACAGAGCTGCCTGAAAGTCGCAATGCTGGAGAGTCTGTTTGCTGAGGGAGGGATGTGCCCCATTCAACATAAATGAAGAACGCTCCAGATGCAGGGTACAGGACAAATGAGGCAGCATGGCAGGGCCAGTCCTGGCTCTTCCTCTGGGACCCCAGGCTTCCCTCTCCAACCCCACATCACTCCGTCCCCATGAGAACACTCTAGGCTCTCTGCCTTCACATTCTACCACCATAATCCAATTCAAAATCCTCTCCAGAAGCCCAACGTCCACAGTATCACTTGGAGTACCTGAAGGATGCCCCGCAAACCTAAGACACCCTTCATCTTTCCCGACAACCACGCCTACACCTGGAGGTGGGGGACTGGTGCCCAGGTCTGACCTGTTCTTCCTACCTTAACTCAAGCTGCAGAAGATGGCCCTTCTCCTCCAGCAAGGTCTCATCAGAACGATGCCCGTGGTCAGGGGAGGTGGAGCCCTCCCTGGCAACATTCAGTGCTAGAGCTGGGATTCCACTGGGGCCCCGTGGGCTCTGGAGTCATCTTGCCTCGATCCACCCATGTCCTCAATTCACAAGCAAGGACTCTCAGCTGCCTTTCGCTGAGCAGGACATGATCAAGACCTAGCTTGGAGGACCTTGGGGTCACACCCACAGCTCGGCCTGGACTGCCTGGGTCTGTTCCTATGCTTAGATGAAGATCCTAGGCCATCAACCTCCAGGGCCAAGGACTCACTTTAAAAATAAGGAAGCAGGGTGGCCCACCTGATACGATTATTACTCGGCAAGGGAAAGGGACACACTGCTGTTACGTATAATATTATAGGCCACAAAGGCTACATCCTCAGTGTGATTCCATTTACATGACAGGTAGAAAAGGTCAGAATATTCATCAGAATTTCTGGGTCAGGTAATGGGAGGAAAACACTGACCACAGTGGGCTGGGTATGGTTTTGTTTTCTTAGGGTGATGGAAATCTTATGTGGATTTTGGTAATGATTACAAGACCATATAAGTTTCTCAAAATTTGCAGAAGTATATGCTTCAAAGGGATGAATTTTACTATGTCAGTTACACCCACACCATCCAGGAAGAAGGTGGCTGGAGTTGCGTAGTGGTGGAAAGAATTATTCAAGTGAAATGGTGACCGATTGCACCTAGCAGACTACTGCTCTGCACCGCACCTGACATTTGTATAGTGCCTTCTTCTATCTTCATAACAAGCAGCAGGTTGGAGGCCCTTTCCAGAGCTCTATGTCACAGCTACTCACATCTCGGGTAAAATCCCTTGAACAAGCCATGGCCTCTGACGTCCTCTGAATTTTACAGCTTGTATTTCCAGGAAGGGACTTCAGCTCAGCCAAGAGTTTTATACAACTATCTACTAATCTAGCAATTGGTTGGTTTTTCTCAAGGGGACTAGAAATAAATCCCTGGTCATGAAATCATACTTCCTGTTTGCTTCAGCCATTTGCCTTGTCCAACAGGGAAGGCTCTCCTACCACAGAAATCCCCAAAGTCAACAGGGCGTGGAGCTGAGGTAGGAAGGGGTACGTCAGGGCCATGTCACACGGGCCCATGTGGCCTGTGCATTGCAGTACTGCCCCAAAGCAGGTAGAAGGTAAAATAAAAGGGTGATGGGTGGCCCTTCCTAGAGGTTGCCATAACAACTGACCACTGCACCTTGTTCAGCTTTGAGATTTTTTTTCCAAACAAAGGTTTTGGGGTGAGGATATACCTTGGTGGCAGAGAGCTTGTCCAGCCTGGGTGAGGGCTATGTTCAATCCCCAGTACCACAAAAACAAAACAAATAACAAACAAACAAACCAGGCTTTTACAAACCTAAATGCATTAGGTCTCCCATGTGGTGGTGGGTAGAAGGGACTAAGCTAGTTTCAGAAGCTGAACAATGGCTGTTCACTCTCCGAGCCAAATCCTCTCAACTTATGCAGCAAGGCAACCATGCTGGGGTGCAGCTCCGTGGTAGAGTGCTTGCCTAACACATTGTCAGGCTCAAGTTCTATCCCCAGCACCTTAAAAGCAAAGCCAACAGCCTGGATAGCGTGCTTCTTACTCCAAGGTCCATTTCAGATTTTCTAGACCTCATCCTAATCTTGATTTTACCCAGGGCTGGAGGGAACGGTTCTGTTAATGGGGAAGGGGGTTGGATATGACTCCTCATGCCATTCCCTGTACTCTCTGGCTATGCTTGAGCCTCATTCATCCTATCCACATAGCAAGGAAGCGAACAAAAGAAATCTGTCAATTGGAGCTGGATCTGGGCCATGACGGTCTGGTGACCAGGTGCTTGAGCTCTTGTTGCTGCCTTCCTTCCACCCATTAGATAAATAGCTCATCACACTCAAGTTTATATCCCACCGGGTAGATGTGGAGAGTGAGTGATGTTCTTCTCCAGAAAGCTTCCTTGTCTACAGGGAGAACAGGGGACAGAGACAGTATTCTGCTCCTATGCAACTACAGTTCTACCACCCAGCAGGATGGATGAATGCATGAATGAATGATTAATCAGCCCAACACACAGTACCTGTGACCATCTCAATCCTGTGCAGTACCTTTATGTCAGTGCCAAAGTTATCTGCCTGCCAGGCCACTGGGAAAGAAGAGATCAATCTATACCAAACAAGCTCTTGGGCTTCTCCATAGCAGAGCTGTATCTTATTGTCAGATTAGACCCTGGCACATTGCTTGACCTTAACTAAATGCTGGATGAATGAACTGAGAGGGGGGAAAAAAACAAGAGTTGTATGTGAATGAGCTCAAGAGACGAGGGAGAAAGGTAAGGAGGAAAGTAGGATTTCTAAAAACAGGCCAGTTTGGGGTACCCTGGGGGTGGCAGGAGCCTACTCCATTCCAGGGCCAGGGGTCCCAGGAACCCTTACATGGGAAAGAGGAGATAGTCAGTGAGTCATATTGCACTCAAAATTTTGTTATTAATTACAAGGCCATGGGCTTCAAATGCTTGAAAATCATCCACAAATTAGTTTACTGAGCCACAAAGCAATTGCCACTAGCACCCATTTTTAATAAAGAAACCAAGAGATCTTATCCTAACCTTGGTAGCTGGTGTCATAGCCCAAGCCCAGAACGAGGAGGAGCAATTCTAGACTCTTCTCTGCGGGATGCCCTGCTTTTCCAGCGCATGGACAGATTCCAGCCTTCACCCTGTGGACACTCAACGCGGGCCTCAGGGTGGAATGGGCCAGCAAGGAAAAGGACAGCTTGGTTTGCTTTAGTAGACTGGACATCTTTCTGGTGTAAACTAAAAGAGGCACCCAAAGATCTGAGAGTTAGAAGTCACCCATTACTAGCATGTGTGACGGAATGGAGACAGAATCTGTGAGCTGTGGGTGGGGGAGGATGGAAGGGCAGGGCACAGGTTCCCAGCTTGAAGCTGCCCCATCACTGCATGACCTCTAACACCCCCACCCCCACCCCGGGCCCCCAGATAGTCTCTAGATTACTATGACTGAGAACACGTCTGCTGTACTAGTAGAAGGAAAGACCAGGTGAGCTGGACCTCACGGCAGTGCTGAGAGCTTCCCAGGTCCCACTTATCTGGTTGTCTCCAAGGAAGCTGGGCAGAGCGGAGGGAAGTGCTGGTACACAGTGAGGCTTGGCGCTGATACTGCGTGGATGTGAACAGATACTGCAGCTGCGAGAGACCCTGCAGTGCCTATCCAGTGCCTGAACAAGGGCCTGCATTCCCAACCTCGTGGTACGCAAGCAGATGGAACTCTCTGGAGATGCCTAGACTCAGCCTGACCTCTCTTTCATGTGGGACTGCCCAGCTCCATGAAGTCATGGTGGGCAACTTGGGGTGTGTGTGGGGGGGCTGGGGCCAGGCCAATGATGCAGAGGGTGGTGGTCAGACAGGGCCCATGTGTCTCTTGTGGCTGGCTGGTTTCTGAGATGAGCTGGCTTGCTTCTGAGGACATGCTTCTGGACAAGATGTCACTGGCTAAGAACTTCAGAAAACATCTACTGAGACCGGGATGGGATGTTGGGCTTGGGCAGGGAGTTTCCTTCAGAAGGCAGGAGAGGGGGGTGGTGGATTGGGGGATCCTAGGAGGAATACTTGATCTGAAGGAGCCATGATTAAATGCTCCATCTTGGGGCTAATTTGCCAAATGAGGTAGTTCCGACCTGACCTGTTCAGGCAGGGTAGGTCTGGGAAGAGAAAAGCCAAGCCTTCTTCCCAAGCCCAGTGGGGATGAAAAGCGGTCAAGAAATTCAGTTGTGGCTCCTAGAATGCAACTGGAAAAGAAATGGGGAGGGAGGGCTGCAAAGGATTTGTGGTGAGGGCTGTGAGCCAAAGGGTGCCTTCCATCCACAGTTCTGACCCTGACCTAGACACATTCCTTCCCAGTCTTCCAAAGCCCTGCAGACAAGGTGGGCAGCTGGAGGATGCCCCTTCGGGCATCTGGGATCACATGTGTGTGATAGTCACCCCACGGACTTCAGCAGGGATCACAAAGTTCCAGCCTCAGTTTGTTCTCAGAGCAACAAGCACAGCATGGGAGTTGGGGGTGGGGGGTCTCAGAGACAGGGGCAGGGTTGTGGGTCCAAGGTCGTGTTGGTCAATACTAGGGCAACTCCAGTTGGGCTATCCAGGTGGCCCTTCTGGCAATTACCAGGTTTTCCCCCTCTGTCCAGTGGACCAGGAGAATAGGTGGGAGGGCAGCTCCACCCAGGAGGGCCTCTACCCCGCTGTGATGCTAGCCCCTCTCCTGGGTAGGACCCCCGGGGGGACCAGGGTGAGTCTAGATCTCCATGTCCACAGGGCGAATGTTGCCTGTTTTGTGCTCTCTGACCCACAGCTCCCTGTCTTTGGCCGGGTCCACTTTTCGAAGTAGTTGGTCCACAGGCTCGACTGTCTGCAAGGGACAGAAAAGAAGGGACACTGTCAAAAGGTGGCAGCTCAGCTGGGATTGTTTCCTCTGTGCCATCCTGTTCTTGTCTGAGTGCTGCTCAGGACAGTCTTTCCAGAAGGTTTCATGGGAGGGACTCCTCTAATAGAAAAATCAGAGGGCTGTGAAAGCCAGAACCCAGAACAGTACTTATCACTTGCAGGCCGCAGGCCTGGATGAGGGGCAGAATGCTCTACAGGCTGATGGCCTGTGGCCTCATCCTGCAAAGAGTAGGACAAGTAGACTTTATCTTTAGGGACTCTGAATTATTTGTGAAGTTTTTTGTTTTTGTTTTTGTTTTCTGAGAGATGCATCATGAGACACAGTAATGACAATAACGTCTTTAGCTACTTTAACCGTCATGAGTTTCTTTCTCTTTGGGTAACAGCTCAAGGGAGGGTCTCTCCCATGTGCTGGGAAAGGATCCCTGCAGAGTGGTCCAGACAAATCCATCCCCAGAGGTCACTCATGAGCAGGCACACCTGCCCACTCCCCAGTGTAGGACAGATTCATCTGTGGAAGCCACGTAAACGGCCATGGCATCGGGGTGGGTAGCTGCCCCCAGCCCCCGCCCCTGCAGTCCTGCTGGCCTCAGCCCGAGCGCGGGGACTCACGCTTTGGTTGAACATGTCCGTCTCGTGCCGCAGCTGTGTGTACTGACACAGGTGCTGCCGGATCATCTCCACCCTCTCCACCTCCAGCCGCTCCAGCTCCTGTCGGGGAAGAAAGGGCCAGGACCTCTGAGCACACCCCGGGCTCGGGACCCTCCCGCTCGGCAGGTCCCAGATGACCACGTACCCAAAACCCAAGTCCCAGGTGAGGATGTCAACCCCATCTGACCCTCGGGGCTCCAGTGAAGACTGTAACTATTTCTGGGGAGAAGGTGGGGTTATTGCAGCTGCTACTCCTTTATTCCTGAAAACCTCCCCTGCTAGGCATGGTGCTACCTAACTGACCTCACCATAGCTTTAAGAAAGAAGTTTTATGATTATCCCAATTTTCCAAATCAGGGAACTAAGCAGGAATGCCACTTGTCCAAGGTGACATGGAATTAAGGAGTGGGATTTAAAGCTGGGCCTTAATCAAAATTCTACGCCAGCACAGCCCCAGCCCTGGTACCCCAATGGGGTGGAGCACTGAGCCTCTCAAACTCTGGAGTCTTTGTTCTCAAGTTTCTAGAGTACCCTCCCTGCTCCACCCATCGTAGTGCTGGGGGACAGAGTGGAGGCCAGCTGTGGGCAGGTAGAGCAGGAGCAGGTAGAGGAGGCTGGAAGAGGAGGCGTCTGTTATCAAGGGGAAGCGTGGACAAGTCTTGTCCTTTGGTTTCTAGATAGCTCCTTGTCATTGGAATTTAGGAGATTATGCTGTTATTTTGTGCATAACTAGGTCACTGCCCAGGTGATTAACTGGGAAGTGGAGCAAAGCAGGGGGCTTAATTGGGGGATTAGGAAGGAAAATCCGGGTCATTGGCCCTGGGAGGCCTCTAATCTGCCCTGGTGGGCTGACGTCTTGGGAAGGCAGCTGCCTGGTCCTGTGCTGGGTGGATAAGTGGTAACTTTGGGTAATGGGATGGCCGGGGGAGCAACACTGCCTCCTCTCCCTCTGGCCCAAATACCAGCCTCGCTGCGCTCCACACCCAGGCGGGTCCTGATCCCTGAGGAGATGCTGCCTCTTCAGGGAAGCACCTGGGAGTCTGCTGCTTTGGTCAGACTCCTCCCACTTCCTCGAAGCAGCTCCTCCCAGGTCACATGTCTACGCAGGCCCGCAAGGGACCTTGAGTCTCTGTGTGCGTGTGCCAGGAGTGGGGATGGGGTCACTCTTTCTACTGCTTGGCTGTGCCTCTGAAGGGTCTGTTCAGGGCACGGGCTGGTTGATTTCGGCCCTCAGTGGAGAGCCGGAGGTGGCTGTGGCAGGGCCTGGTTCTCGTGGCAGGTGGCACGGTAGCCCTTGAATGCGCACCTAGACCCAGACTAACAGCTTGGCTCCAACCTTGGAACAGATCTAACGCCACGCTCTGTGCCACAGCCCCTCCCAGGGCTCCCTCTGCACGGGCACGTTCATGCCCTTCTGGCCACGTACCAACGTGGTGGTCACCATCTCTTCAAACCACTTGGACTGGGCTTGGTTGTAGAGGTCCACACAGCGCATGAGGTCATCTCCTGGGAAGACCAATAGCCAGCGTCACGTGACGTCGCTCCGTTCTTCCTTCCGCAGCCTCCCCGCCCCCAACCGCGGTGGCCTGCCTTCTCCTTCCCTAAGGTCGCGACAGCCACGGGCAAGTTAGAGGGTGAGGTGGGAAGGAGATGGCGGCAGAAGAAAGACAGGGAGAGCCCTAGTGCCCTGGGGAAACTAGTTTTAGAGCATCTATCTGAACCAGGAACTTAGGACGGGGTGTCTCATGAAGAGTGTGTATGTGCCCAGGAATAGCACAGGCCTAAGAATTAGAAATGTTTTCCTCTCAAGATGGCAGTCTGCATTGATACTGGAGCCTGATTCATTAAAATGTGTGCCACAAGCAACTCTGTACTAATTAAAGGAGGGATGTGTGTGAGTCACGTCTGTGTGCGTGTGTGTGCACATGCACATGTGCTCGTGCAATAGCATGTCACTGTGAATCACAGTATAATGTGCTCAGTGGTTATGGCTCATTGACTGTGCAAAAAGTTCATTCACTGAACAAAAACCTAAGCTAGAGTGCTATGTAAACACCAACCTCAGAAGAGCAGCGACCTTGGGAAACAGGAAGGGTGAGTGTGTGTGTGTGTGTGTGTGTGTGTGTGTGTCTCCACTCCTGTTGCTTTCCATCCTGTAACAAGGGATCTCAGCAAACGCGACTATGAACTCTTTCTTGCAGGCTGCTGCGATTCTCTGTAACCCATAGGAATGTTTGAAACGCTTTGTAGTTGGACCCACAGCAACCCAGGAAGTAACTGCAAACATGATGGAATGCACCTGCACCTTGGGAACTCGCTGCACACATTCAGTCTGTGACCCACAGGCGGCAGCGCTGGAAGCTGTGGGCAGTGCAGGAGCCAGACCTGCCCCAGAGCCGCTGAGTCAGAAGCTGTGTTGTCACCAGCTCCTCTGGGGGTGCCTAGGAGCCTATGGTTGGAGGAGCAACGGCTCTGCCACACAGCTGTGCCTAAGCTTTCAGAGCAGCACCCTCAGGGGCTGCATGAAAAGGCGTCCTGGGCCTTACTGGGATCAGGAAAGTTCACTGACATCTTCACTCCAGTTGCTCTGGAGGAGACGCTCGGAGCTCCAGAAGTCAGACTCTAAAGTAGAACCTGAGGTTCCTCCTGCTACACCGCTTGTGCTCAGGCGTCTCTTGCTAGGGAAGTGAGCCGTGCCTGCGCACCCCAAGGCCTCACGCGCAGCTCTGCTGCCCCCCTGATGGCTGTACTGTGCACGACCCCTGCCACACGGTGGGGACACCAGGCTGCACAGGACAAGGGCCGAGACTTGAGGAACACAGCCCAAATCGAGGGTCTTGTTCATTTTGCTCGTGGCTTAAGTTCCCTGACTGCACTGAGCTGCAGGGAGGATGGGCTTTTCTGTGCGAGTGCAGGTCACCAGGAGCTCCTGCCTGCCGAGGGCTGAGGTCTCCACGCCACCTGGGAGGGGCCAGACAGGAAATGGATCGAAGCCTGATCCACTGATCCCGCTTTTGGGGAACATACTGCAGGAACTTCCACAGCATTAAGAAATAGCAGGGCAAGGACAGTGTGTGTGCTGCTGAAGACAGTGCAAGGCTTAGAAACCAGACCCTCCTGAGCAGTATTCCCTGAGAACTAGAAGGGCTGGGTGGTCAGGTTCGCTCCTCTAGCTTTTGCTGTGTAACCTTGGACATGAAGCTAACCTGCCTGCTGTGCCTCTGCTTTCCTCATCTGTACAATGGGTATAATGGTTGTGCTTTCATAGAGTCAATGTAATGATTACACAAGTGGATATATGGACAGTGCTCGGGGTACAGACTTGCAGGGACAGCACGTTTGACATAAGCCACATTAACAATGACGATTATGACGACTTAAGGTCTGGCCATGATGATCTTGATTCCCTTCTTTCCAGAAACCTCACAGAAGATCAGGGAGAGGGAGGGAAGCGAGTAGGACGAAACAAGTGGTGGCATTTTCTGAGCAGCCGGGTTGCCCAGGAACGTGCTGACAAGGAGAGCAGCTGGAATAAGAGAAAGCTGGATCTGGCCTTGAATGCGGTAACTGTGAGCGTGGGGCTGGTTTCTCTTCCTCTCTCCTACCAATTTTCTTATCTGCAACAGACCAGGAAACGCCTCTTCCTGGTGGGGTGCTCTGCAAATTAAGAGGCCAGGCTCCGAGGCCTGGACCCCGGGCCCGGCAAGTGGTACGTGCTCAATAAAGGTAGTTTTCGTTTGTTTCTTCTGTAGTGGTGGGGATCGAGCCAAATGCCCTGCTACTGAGCTTCAACCGCGCCCCCAAGGCAGTGTTTCCGTACAGTAGGTCTCAGGTCTAAGTGTCCTTGGCCTGCTATTTCCTGGTGCTGTGGACGTTCCTGCAGTATGTTCCCCAAAAGCAGGTCAGTTTCCTCACAGAATAATTTCAAAGGAGAGGAATAAGAGAGCCTTCTATCTGAATAGTAACAACAACAACAAAAAGAATAGTAACCCATCCCTTGCTCATGAAAATGCCAAGGTTTCCTTTGAGACACTTCTTATCTCAAAGAAAATCTCAAAATCTAAGTAGCAAAATGCCTTGAAAATGGCAAGAATGAAAATATTACCAATCAGAATTTGTGAGATATGATTAGGACAGTAGGAAAAAGGAAGGTATGGTGGCTTGCATATTTCACGGCTAAAAAACACATGAAAAACCAACAAACAAACATGTGAACCCACGCATGAAAACACTGAAAAGAAACCCCAAGTTGATTTTTTAAGAAAATCTCAAAACAGGGTAAGTTTTTCTGAGTGTCTCCCACCAGAGCCCAGACATCATAGGAAAAACACAACTACAGAGAAAAACAGAACAAAGGCAGGCACACAGGCAAAAACATAATTACAATGAAATGAAAAGACAAAAGATGCAATATCTGTAATGTCACAGGATTGATTCCCTAGGGGGCACAGTGGCGCACAACTGTAACTCCAGCCCTCAGGAAGCTGAACCAAGAGGGCGGCCATGAATTCAAGGCCTGCCAGGGCTACATGGCGAGTTCATAAGCAGCATGCACTACCCAGGTCAAAAGAACAAAGAAAAAAACCACAGAAGACTCCAAGAACCCTCATCAGCCAATCCAGAAGAATAACCACTGAAGAAAACAAGAAGGGAGAAGATACATAATTCAGTCTCAGAAAAAAAACAAAACAAAACTATTTATAAGTATGTTTTTAAAACACTCAGCTATGCTTACTAAGAAAAACAAAACGTACTGGGTGTTTTGTTTGACGTAATTGTTGTTATTTTCCCAGTACACCAATGATTTCACGTTTTGGTATAGGCGATGTTGATAGCCTAGATTCTACTGGTGGGCATCATGTCCGGAAAGCAACTCAGAAGTGTGCATCAAAATGAATGAAAACAGACCAGGGAAATAGCTCGGTGGTCTAAGCACCTGCCTGGCAAGCACAAGGTCCTGAGTTCAATCCCCGGTACCGCATGCCATGCCAGCTCTGCAGTGAGACCCTGTATCAACAATAATAACAAAGATTGAAATCTTCTGACCAGCATCTATACCCTCTCCCCCTGCAGATCTGGCCCTGCACATGCCCAGTTATGCTAATATGTCTTGCCCGCAGCAGCAAACACTGAAACAATCTAAGAGCTCCAAAACTCAACTAGGAAAAAGATAAAGTTGGATACAAGCATACCACTGGACACTAGTCAAACATTAAAAAATGTAATACGCATGAAGGAATGCACAGACAGATGTAGAGGGAATGCAACGGAATTAGCCTAACATATCGCAGGTAACAGGAAATTCAGAAGGGTACAGTGTGATCTAATTTACATAAGTTTGCATGTTATTCTTTAAAAAATCAAAACAGGAAACATGGATGGTGATTATTTCCAGCCTTAACATTTTATATTCTTGTGTGCTGATTATTTAGTATGTACTTGTTTTGCAATAGATGTAATTTTTTTTTTAATGTGTTAAATTGAGCTTATTTAGATGCAGCTCTTTTTTCTGGGTCTGTCTTCCCAAACTCAATAAATCTGCTATGGATTTAAAATAAAGCTTCTGGCTCTAGCAATTTACTATCATACATATTAAATGGCTTTTTTTTTTTTTTTTTTTTTTTTTTTTTTTTTTTTTTTTTTTTTTTTTTTTTTTTTTTTTTTTTTTTTTTTTTTTTTTTTTTTTTTTTTTTTTTGTCTTTTTGAGTAAGGATCTTGCTATGCAGTTCAGGCTGGTCTTGCGGTCACCTTGCAGCCCAGGCTGGTCTCAATCTTACAGCAATCCTCCTCCTGGGTGCTGGTACCATCTTAATTTCATTGATTTACTTTGATCCCACTTTATTCCAAAATGTCTATGAGCTGACTGCTTCATTCTATAATGAAATTGTAGCGAGTTGACCAGGAGTTGAGATGAAAATAATTCTAAGGCCATCTAAGCCCTAATTTCACAGCACACATTTTAATTCTAGAAACTATGCACTGTCTTTGTGTTTCATAAAAGGTAGTTTCATTTACAAATAGTTGCTCAACGTTTGTATTGGTTTATAATGGGACCTTTGCCTTCTCCTTGTAGAGTAGCTAATATTTGCCACTAGGTGGCAGCAGAAACCCACTCACGGAGGGAAATGGCAAGGCTGGAGCGGGGCTCTGCTGGCAAACTGTTAGCTGCTTTGCATGGGGCAGGACCTACCTCCCTGCTGTCCTTGAGAGCGTCGCCCACTCCCTCCCTCGGGAAAGGGGCAGCTTGGGTGGCGGGGTGATACTTTCAGTTCGGCGGGTTCACGCGGGGGGAATCTGGCTATATCCTGGTCAGAGAGCTAGAGAAGGCCACTACTGGGATGGCCCGGGAACAGCCTGTCTGCTTCTCCTCCACCCCAAAGGGAAGATCCCTGGACACTGCTCAGAGAGGAGAGAGGCCCCGACTCGGGGGCTGGGGAGAGGCTGGAAGAAGCATGCCCGTCGTGGTGCGCCCCCAGCTCATGGCCTTGGGTCCCTAACCCCAGCCCCCTCCTCGGTGCCCACGTGAGCGGGCTGGACGGCAGCCCGGAGCTCACCCGCCTGCGTGGACTTCCTCCGCGCCTTCTTGATGTCCTCTTCCGTCTTGTTGCTCAGCTTGATCTCCAGCTGCTGGGTCTTCATCTCCAGGTCCCTCTGCCGCTCCGTGAGGGCTTTCCGGGCCTGTGGGCCAAGGACAGGACAAGACTCTGCTAGGAAAGCCGAGGGCAGGGGGACCACAGGGCGGCCTGGTCTGGCCTCCCTTGTCTTGAGAGGAGTTTTTAATCTACGCGTGGGAGTGGTTGCCAGCACCACGGGTTCGAGGGCCACCACTCGTTTGTGATGCTACAGAGGCTGCTGTCTCTTCCTGCTTGAGCGTGACCTAAATCAGGCCATGTTTTCACTGGGCATGCACGGATCCGAACTGGAGACAGAGGAGTCCTAAAAACACTGCTTCTCAAGAGTGAAAGGGACCCCTGGAGTCATCCCAGTGGTGCGTGGCAGGCTGGCCACACTAGCCACCCCATTCCTCAGGCTCCCCTGGCAGTGCCCTCCGTCCTCCTGCTGGGCTCCCAGGGGTTCGCCTCCACCAGCCACCTCCTCCAGCTCCACAGCCTGGGAGGCTGCCAGCTGGGTCTCAGATGGCTCCTCCTGCTCTCTGGGTCCTGGGGCCAGTTCCTGGACAGAGCCCTCTTCCTCACCAAGCCCCCCCCCCCACTGTCCTTCCCAGTTCTGACCACCTATTGCGGGGGGGACGCTGCTGGGCACACCGGAGGGGTTGACTCGGTGGTCAGGGGTTCTGCAGGTGAAGCCCTTGTGCAGCAGTGTGCTGGGCTCTGTGTCCACAGAAAGGCTGCTGGGCTTGGGTGCTCGCAGAGGTGCCGCTGCACCTGATTCTGTCCTTGCTTGCATTGGCTCTCAGGCCACAGACAGAGGCTCCTACCTGCCCCAAGGAGGGGTGGGAGTTCTCGGAGAGGGGCTAGAGACTTGGGTCTCCTCCCTCCTTCCACCACACAAGGCCCCTCCAGTGTCAGCGCACACCCTCTGCCAGCGGAAGCTGCCTGCCCCGCCTCCACCCCGCACAACCCTGGTCTCCCACCTTCTCCACCGAGGCATAGCGGCTGGCAAGCTGCTTGCGGAGGTCCGCGATGTGGTGGTCACACTTTTTCATGTCTTTCTTGAAGTTTTCTCGGAAGTTCATCAGCGGCTTCTCTACCTCGCTGTGGAGCTGCGGAGGAGGGCAGAGAGGACACGTTCAGGGGCCTGAACGTCAGGGAGGGAGAAGATGGGCCATGGCCGCGCTGGACAGGAAGACTGGAGGCTAGGGGCGAGTTATCCCATCTCAGTTTATAGCGACAGGGTGAAGGGTGAGGGTACGCGGCATGGCCACCCCATCAGAAACTCCTTCCTCCTCTGAGCTTCTGCAGCTGCTTCCCTTAATTTTTTTTGTTTAAAAAACTTGTTGTATATATTTATGGTGCATTTCACAAAATGTTTTGAAATACACACACATATCACTTAGTGATCGTGATGTTCTAGGCAACGTGGTTTGGAGATTTTGTCATTATTTGAACACCACAGAGTGTACTCACTCAGACTCAGATGGACATGGGGCAATATAAGCTTAAGGGACCACCACTGCATGTGGCCTGCCAGTGCCAGGAGTGTCCTTAAGCAGCCACTCGCTGTCAGCATAGTATACATTGCTGTTATGGAGAAATTGGACTGAGCAACAAATGCACAAATTCTACACTTACTTATGTCCACAGCCTCTTGCACGCTTCTTTTTTTTTTAAGTATTTGGTTGTTACACGATCTCACTACACAGCTCAGACTCACAGTGATGGTCCTGTTCTCAGTCTGTCCCTTGCTGGGATTACAGGTGTGCGCCACCACGCCTGGACTCCGTGGCTGGCTCAGCCTGCCCTGAGGATGGGATTGGCACGGTACGTGGTGCTGGGGATGAACTGCAGTCAGGTGCCTGAGCAGGTGCTTTAGTCCACTGAGCTTTCTCAGCCCCTACTCACATGGCTTTGCTTGGCTTTCCCTCCCTTACTTTCCAACCCAACAGCTTTCTGGAGACTGAAGCCATGTCACCTGTCCACGTCCCCAAGCACATATTATAGTGACTGCTGTGTGTAGCTCAATAAGTAACTGTGGGAAGGCTGTCATTTAATTAGTTGATCTCTGATTGTTTCTATTTATTGATTATCTGCCGTGTCCAGGTTCCTGGAACACAAAAGCGGTACGGGCATTGTCCAAGCCTCGGTTAGCTCATGCCAAGAACTGCTGGAGCTCCCTGGTACAGCCTCCACCTGTCCCTGCGGTGTCTGCAGGAGCATGGCGTGGCTTGCCCGGACAGATGACATTCTAGCTTGGAGACCGTCAGTCCCTTCTTCTCCTCCTCCCCAGGCTCCCGCAGCATTGTCTTTTTCTCTGGAGACCACGGGAACTTAAGGACTCTTATATGGAGCAACTGACTTAGCTATGGAAGTGCCACATGGTCAGAGCCACTTCTGGGTGATCACATCTGGTTGTAGTGTCCATCCTGAGCTGGGGCAGGACAGATGCCCCCTTACTACTTATAGACAGAAGGACACTTCAGTGCCCAATTCCCTAGGTGACAGGAAGACAGTTTTGTTGTTGAAACACCATCATAAACTAACAGAAAACTGGTCATCCAGATACCCCATGCCTCCTGCAACCAGCTGTGAATGTCTCTTATTTTATTTAAAACCCCTGGAACTGTCCTCATGTAGGAAAATATCTCCATCTGCTGGCAGTTAATAAAATATCACTTGAGCACTCCTAAGTAGAAATTTCTCTCCCATTACCACGGCTTGAAGGTGTTCCCTCAATTTCATGCATAAAAAACTTCCTTCTCAAATTCATATGTCATCAACAGTATTGGGATGTGGGACCTGTGGTCTGCAGTGGATTAGATGAAGCCATGGGATGGGACGAGACCACCTGGCATGAGACAGGTGGCTTTGGAAGAAGAGACCTGAGCGGACACACGCTGGCTCTGTCTGACCACATGATGTCATCCGCTACTCCAGAAGCAGCAGGGGCCCTCACCAGATGCTGACCTCTGGATCTTGGCCTTCCAGGTTCCAGAGCTGTGATCCACCTAAACTTCTATGCTTTACGAAGTACTCAGGCTCTGGTACCCAGCTATAGCCAAAGACAAAAGACTAAGCCACCATGATTCAGATTAGGCACTTGCTGGGTAGGAGGAGCTGCATAATTTAGCTGCCATGGGAACCAGCCCCTTGCTGGGGTCTGTGAGGGTTAATTCATCCTGCTGATTCAGAAATGCTGGGAGCTGTTGCTAAGGAGCTGGAAAGCAAATGCTTCTAGGGCTCCAGGTACAAAGGTCAGCATCTCAACAGGGAGGTTCCTGGGTACCTCAGGATCTGTTGCCTAGAGATGCCCAGAAATCTGCCAGGACACCAAAAGGTTTCCCCAAATTCTGAATGACATTCTGGAAAGAGTATGCCACTAGATAGCAGAAATGATTCAATTCCCAAGATAAAGGCCTCCTCTCTATACAGACACACTATTTTTTAAAGACATGAATATTTTTCCTTTAAAAGGGCTAATTTAAATACAAGAGTTGGCTTAGTGTGCTTTAATACTCACCCCTAGCTTATAAGCATCTTTCTCTACTGAGGGAATCCGAAGTCCTGGACATGTGCCTTTCTTTGTGGACAAGGGACGAGTCTGACCTGCGCTGGATGGACCAGCCTTCGGGACAGATCTGTTTCCCTTCCAAAGCTCCGTTCTTCCCGCTTCCTCTATTTTTGCATCACACACAAAAACGGGTAGAATAAATTCCAAGTTGGAAGCACTTTAAAGACTGTCTAGTCAGACTAAAGGGTTTTCACATGGTGGGTGGCTAAGCGTTGTGAAATACACTTGGTGGGTCGGGGCCAGCTTGCAGTGAGAATGGACTCGACTTGGAGAGAAAATGCCACAGTGCATTTTAGAAAGAGGAGCAGCACTGTGTCACGACTCGCCGGCTTTGGGTGCACACACGGAATGCACACATGTGCCCGGGTCTGGGTAATCATATGAAGTGCATTCCTGTGGACAACAGGCAAGTTGAAAGCCACTGACGTGTACAAAGTCTTCTTTTCACACGTGAAGAAAGAAAGCTGCTGGGGGCTACGGGGTCCACCCAAGATCAGAAAGCTTGTTAGCAGGACTGAGCTAAAACTCTGTGTCCCGCCTCCTCCACAGCCCAGAATCTTCTGACTGAATGCACAGCTCCAACGCATGCTTAGAGACTCTCCCATCAGAAGGAATTTTTTCTGTTTTCCCCTTTTCTACTTGAGTCAGGGATAACCCTTTGAATTTAGCAATCCCATTTCTTTAGCAACCTGTTGCTACTGGCTGGGAAGATTACTGTTTTTTTAAAAAAATGCATTTCTTAAAGAGTAGTTTTACCCCTGACACTGGATGTGAAGAGTGGAATTTCAATCTGCTTTTTGGAGCAGGTATGAAAATGGGTTTTTTTGCACAGGGGACCTTATTACTCATAAATCCCCGGAGTCCCTTTCTTCTCAAGGAATTGCCGGGAGGGTCCCGGGCTGCCTCTGTGATGCTCTGAGGCCACTGGCACCACTGGCCAGGCCAGAAGCACAGAGGCTCTTGTGCAAAGTCCTGTTCTTGCTTTTATGCAGTTATTCTTCACGAGCTATCTGGGGGCTGCCCAGTGCTGTCTGTGCTGCCTCCCAAACATGGTGAGAAGCATCAAGAGCCTGCTCAGGGCAGCCTGTCCGCTGCTGTAGGCCCTCCCTGGGGACAGAGTGCATCTCAGGAGCAGGGTTCTATAGTTCTGTTTGTTTATGACATAGGGGATGGAACCCAGGGCTTTTTGCATGCTAGCAAGCACCCCAGACACTGAACAGTACCCTCGGCCTCAGGGACCGGTGTTTTTAGATGTTGCTGGCCTGTTGGTGGTGGGGTGAGGTCAGAAACACAGGTCTAGGGGGTCCAGCATGCTATTTGCTTCTCTCTCCTCTGCTTCCTCTATGGCTGAATCCACACAGCAGTGTGGCCAGGGGCTGTACTTCAATCTCTCTCCTTTGTCATTTGTGACATGGAGTTGCTGTCATGCATGGTGGTTGGTAAATCCAAGTGATGAATTACAGCCTGTACATTTCCTCAGTCACTACCGCAAGTACCTGCTGAACAGTCTCAGTCATCAGAATTAGGGATCCGCCTAAATGCCAGCAAGATTCCCAGAAGCCCAGCAGGCAAAGCATCCGGAGGCTCACGGATCTGGCTCCTGAACCATTCCCCTCCCCAGCCACTGGAGGGCCAGCAACTGCAGCACACAGCACTGCCCAGAGCTTGGGCAGAGGGAGACCTTTAGGGGCGCTACCTGTGAGCTGCAGCTCAAGAGTAACCTGCTGCTTCCTAGAGCACAGGAAGGACAGCAATCTGTCAGGGCTTGAGTAGTAATTTGCTCATGAAGGATTTGGAATAATGAGGGGAGTGTGCTATAGGAGCTGTGAATTCTCACTGCTGGGTGTCAACACGATCTTGGGCTCTCAGTCCTTCAGAAGGAGGAGCTGGTAATAGCACCATTCTCCCTCCCACTCCTGCTCTTTACAAAGCTCTCTCATCCCACTGCCACGTGACTTTCTCCATGGCAAGAAAGTATTCTTTGTAAAGAATACAGGCTTATGTAGATCACAGCTCTGGAAGCTGGGAAGGCTAAGATCCAGAGGTCAGCATCTGGTGAGGGCCCCTGCTGCTTCTGGAGTAGCGGATGACATCAGGTGGTGAGACTGAGCTAGTGTGTGTCCGCTCAGGTCTCTTCTTCCAAAGCCACCTGTCTCATCCCACGGGTCCCACCCCATGAGTTCATCTAATCCACCTCCTAATATTATTGATGACATGAATTTGAGAACAAAACTTTCTGTGCACGGAAAATGACCAACACCACAAGCTGGAGAGACCTTTCTAGGTCACGTATCAGTGGATCCCTGTGTGCGGCCTGAAGAGAGGGGTTACCTTGGCAGAGAACTTGAGGTGAACTTCTGCTTCATCTGCAAGGCTCTTCTTCACCTGGGCCCAGGCTTCTCCCAGGGAGCTGCAACAGAAAGGAGACTGTCAACTAGGGGACCCAGGGAGGGCCATGTGGACCTCAGACACAAAGCCGCAGTCCTTCCTAGGGTGGGAGGGTGGGTCTTAACCCCACATCCTGAGTAAGGTGTAGACCACCCATGGCTTTGAAATTGGGTAGGGCAGAGGCCAGGTACCCAGCATCTACAGAGCTGATCTGAGTCACCTGAGCTACGGTGAGCTCACCTTAGCTTTGTTAGTGACAGGATGTAGCTCGGCGGCACAGCGCCTGCCTGGCAATCATGAGATCCTGAGTTCAATTTCCAGTATCAGGAAGAAAGAAGTGGGCTGGGGAGATAGCTTGGTGGTCTAAGTACTTGTCTGCAAGTGCAAAAACCCAGGCTCAATCCTTGGTGCCACGTGACGTGCTGGCCCGGGCACACCATGCTTGGTGGTGCATGCCTATGATCCCAGCGCTGGGCATGCCGAGACAGGGGGGTCACGATGAGTCTGAGATGTGTAGTGAGACCTTGTACCGAATAACTTAAATAAATAAATAAATTCTTAAAAAGAAAAAAAAAAAAATGCCTTAGCTCTGTTAACTAGGGGGATAAACCATAGAGGAATAAACCAGGCTGGGAAGCAGGGGAAGTGCTCAGAACCCAGAGGCTTGTAAGAGGGGCGTGCAGTCCGCAGCGGCAGCGCGGGCTTGAGCCCTGCTGTGACCGTCCCCAACACCCCCTGGCCTGCTGGTGAGGGGTGCCGATGGCTGTTGGAAATGCTGACAATTCAAGAACTGAAAATAAATTCGTTCTCAGGGAGAAGCCCTTCTCAAGCAGGAGGTAGCTAGCACCTGCAAGGACATGTCCAGCACCGCGGCTCTCAGGAGAGGCTCCGACGGGCCACGACCCCAGGACATCGTAAGTACAGCCCTGCAAGGAGAAGCCCCCACCCCACTCTCAGAAGAGAGACTCCTCCGGAGCACGGCTTCCGGGCTGCACACCCAGTCCTGCCCACAGCTTACAGGACAAGGGCCACAGCCTCTGAGCTCAATCACCTCTCCACTCCAAGGGGAGGGGCTTCAAGCAGAAGACTCGGCCTGCAGTCCCAGGGTATGCAAAGGGAAGCCCTCACTTACTGCAGTCTCTGTCATCTGAGACTCAGCGACCATTTGAGACTACGCCCATGTCTCCTGTTCCTGACCCCTCCAGCCAACCAGTATACCCAGGCTGAAAGTTCAGTTGATTAAATTTCATCAAAAAGCTGCTTCCCCCAGAGAATTCATTAAACTCGAGTGGCAAAAGCTGATTAAGACAGCTGGCTGTGATGGGTTCCAAGCCCAGCGGCCAGCCAGCAGCTAAAAATTACCCAACAAAGCAGAATGATCGCTCTGATCGCAGTCCAGGCCCGCCTGGCGGGGCTGCTGGCTCGGGCCATGGTGGGGGTTTACGGGAAACAACCAACGGACTTTTATCTAGGAGTTGGGCAGCAAAGAAAACCTCCTGGGGAGCTAGCCGTGCAGACTGGGAGTGAGTCTGCGGCAACTCAAGCTGCTGACATCTGCCTTGGCCTGGGCGGCCTGGGCTCCCAGAAGCTACTCCCAGACTGTGCAGGCCCTCTGGGCGGCCTGGTGCCCACCTGGCTCTGAAGGTCGGGGGAAGGCCCAGGTGGGGAGGGGCACAAGCAGCCCTGCAGTTACACAGATCAGTGGAACAGAGCACGAAGTCATGGCTTGACTGTGTCCCCACAAAACCCATGTTGCAAACTTAATGCTCAATGGGACAGCACTAAGACAAGGGACCTTTGAGACACTAGGCCAAGAGCCATCCTCATGAAGGGACAGGTGCTCATAGTGAAATGGCCATGGGCTGGCTCTCTTGCATTGTGATGCTGTCATTCACAACACAGCAAGAAGGCCCTCACCACTTTCCAGTCCCCAGTAGTGGTCCTGCTAGTGGCCAGAACTGTAAGAAATTTCTAATAAATTCCCCAGCTGGTGGAATTTTCTTATGGATTAAGACAGAGCATGATACAGATACGACTGGCTGACTTCCAGTAAAGGTTCCATCAAGGTATTTCAATGGGGGAAAGTCTGGACTCCCCTCCTCCTCTCTGTTTTTCAGTGCTAGGGTTGGAACTTGGGGTCTTATTCATGCTAGGTGAGTGCCCTGCTACTGAACTACACTCCTGCCCTCCAACAGACTTTCTAATGGAGATAACCGTATATCTAGATGGAAGGGAAGAATCTTGGCCCTTGCCTCTTGCCATACACACAAGTGATCTCAAGGTGGATTCCTTCTCTAAGGTGGAAGCACACACCAGACACGGCTTACAGAAGCTGTCTCAGGGGGTGGCAAGGGGTTTTGCCCCTGAGGCTGAACAATACTGCAGCTGTGGGAAGTCCAAAGAAGAGCTAAAGAGGCCAAACAAAGGCCCTTGGAGGGCAAAACAGTATCTTCTACAGAGCCGGAGTCCACTATCAGCAGAGCACAGGGTGAACAACCGGCCAGGGTCATGCATGGTTGCCTGAGAAGGTCAGCTCAGGGGATAGGGAGGACACGGGAACTTTCGCCTCTAGGCTGGAATCCCTGGAGGATAGGTAGGATGTGGGGGGCAGGGTGTGCCACTCCAGACACAGTGGGTTCCCAGACCCCGCCCTGCTCCAGGGTTTCAAGCCCTTCTAGCTGTTTCACAATGTCTAGAAACTAAGCTCTGCTAATATGTGCAGTGAATGTATGGTACTCAGAAACAAAATAATTATAGAAAATTTTAGAAGAAAATCTCATTTAGAAATTCTCTCCTTCAGTCAGGTCTAGGGGTGTCAACTATAATCCCAGCACTCTGGGAGAGTAAAGAAGGAGGATCACAAGTTCAAGCCCAGCCACTCAATATGACCTTGTCTCAAAGCAAATAAAATTATAAAGGGGCTGAGGGTATGGCTCAATTGCAAAAGCCCTGGGTTCAATCCCTAGTACCAAAAAACCCTTCTTTTCTCACTTGAAGATAGCATGTCACAGCAGTGTCTATGTACAAAAACAGAATTCCATACCAACACAGAGTTTGAGGCACACAAAATCAAAATGAATATTGCCATCAAAATTGCTAACCAGGAAAGACCACAATCCCATTTCCCTTTCACGCAAGAGTGGAACACCAAATGCAGAAAGAATCTAATTCTCTGTGTTCGCCAGCACCCACACGTCCTGTGAATGTAATCCCAACACAGGGCTCGAGTTACTAACACACAGCTCCACTCAAGCCCCCTCCATCAGCACCTTCCCAGGCCTGCCCTGACTGCTCAGCTCTAGCACTGCACTTTGCAACTGTTCAAGATGGGCTGGGTTAAAGGCCCAAAGCCACGTCTAAATGCAAAATATCGCCACTGCACGCTGTGTGGACAGGGTGTGGTATTCCAGCTAAGTGCTTGCTGGTAGGAGTGTGGGAGGGGTCACTGTGTGTGTGTGTGTGTGTGTGTGTGTGACGGACAGCTGCACACATGGACGGGTGAGTGGCGGGTGTGGGCATGTGAGTCGTGCATGTGTCTCTGGGTCCGTATGAGCATGTGTGCTCAGTGTGGTGGTACGGGCCTGGCATGTGGAGCTGGACCGCTCGGGTGAGGAGCATATGCGTGTATGTTGGCAGGACACAGTGTCCTTGGCAACAACCCAGCCCGAGGAGGTGGAAGCCGCAGACTAGAGCAGCTCAGTGGCTGCAGGGCACAGGGATCCTCAGGAAAACCCCTCTGCAGACAGTGGGGTCTACATCCCGTGAGCCCCATCCCTGCTCCGATGAACGTAAGACCACTACATGGAGCAGAAGGGACCAAGAACTTACTAATCCCACTGATGCCTGGGAGAACACTGACCCCGCTGGGCCTCCTGGTGGTGTGTGGCTGACTTGGCTGCCGAAAGCCATTCGGAGAGGAAGGAGGGGAAGGGAGAAGGGGGGAGGAGGGCAGAGGGAGAGGGAAGGCAATGGGAGGCAGAGGGAGACAAGAGGGGGAAGACGGGAGAGGAGGGGGAGGAGGAGGACCAGGCCGCTTGGCTGTACAGTCAGCCCCTGTAGCAGCTTTAATCGAAGCCACATTCGTATGGTGAAATTTCTGTCCCATGAGGAATTTCAGGCCCTGAAAGCAGATTTGTATTTTCCTAACATAACAGCTCTGATAACCACAGCCATCCCTGACAGAGACATCTTTCTTCTCAGGGATCATTGCTCCTCATAGGATGAATTAAAAACACAGGGGGTGTCTGGGAGGAAGGTGTGAATAGAGAGAGATCCCCTGGGGATCCTTCTAACTCTAACTTCTGAGAATCTTCACTATTATTTTTATTGTGGAGAAACTCCTATAACATAAAATCAACCAAGTTAAGGCGACACAACTGATCCAGTAGTGCTCAGGATAGCCTCACTTGTGCAACACCCCCTATCTATTTCCCAAGACCTTCCATCACCCCATCCTCAGGTAAGTGTCTGTGTTATCCTTCCCTGCCAAATTCAGATGCTGAAGCCTTTATTTGGGCTGGGGCCTTTGAGTCAGTAATTCAGGTGAAAATGAGGTTGCTTCCTAAGGCTGGACTGCTGTCAAGAATATATAAGGTTAATTGTGCGCCCCTAAGCTGGTAGGATTAATGTCCCTATACAAAGGGACAGAACATGCTAACTCTGTCTCGCTGCCCAGCACTCACACAGGTCATACCATGATAAGGTGGCCGTCTATAGACCAAGGGTTGAGCCCTCACCAGAACCCAGCTCTGGTCATATTTTGATCTGGGATGTCCAACCTCCAGAGCTAGGGGAAAACGATCAATGCATACCGACCCGTAGTGTTCATTATAGCAGGCACTGCAGACCAATACACACCCTTACAGGAAATAAGCACTCACCGTGCTGCCAGTTCTCGGGCCCCACTCCCCCCACCCTTTGGTAGCTATCACTTTGCCATCTGTCTTGTCTCCATGGCTTTGCATATTTTGGATGCTTCACATAAATGGAATCGTGCACTCTGTGACCTTTTCCATTTCACTCCTTTCACTTA
The DNA here is from genome assembly GCA_004027165.1 of Ctenomys sociabilis. NCBI lineage: Eukaryota > Metazoa > Chordata > Mammalia > Rodentia > Ctenomyidae > Ctenomys > Ctenomys sociabilis. The sequence continues at coordinate 29,189 of PVKA01012212.1, forward strand.
GCATAATGTTTTTAGGGTTTATCTAGACAGCGGCAGTGTGCATCGATATTCCGGTCTTCTTTCCTGCTAAACAACACTGCCTACAAATATCTGTGGATATCCACTGGGTATGTAGCACAATTTGTATTTTCACAAGTTTTAATGACATTTGGGTGGTTTCCACCTGTGTTCATTGGACACAGGACTGCTCTGGACTTGCTTGTTCGGCTCCCTATCGTCATTTCTCTTAGATATAAACCTAGAAAGGAATTTCTGGGTCACACAGCAAGTCTCTGCTGAGCTTTCCGAGGTCCCGCCAGACTTCCATTCACGGTGGCTGTGTCATTAAGCATGCTTGCCAATGGGGCCTGAGGCTGAGATACAGCAGAGAAGATTGCAGTCTGTCTTCCACTAGGAATTATTTTGTAGCTAGAAAAACTGGGCTGAGTGTCTCCCAATCCAGGCCTCATCCACAGACGTCTAGACTACCATGGCAGGGGTTTAGGGAGCCTGGGCCTCAGGCCCCGCTGAGTTGTAAGGGGCTGGATATGAACTCCTCTCAGACTTGGCTTCCTCCCTTCAGCCTGCCTCCCAGAGGCCAGGTCCTGGGTGGACGTAGCCAACCTATGAGGGGACTGGGGCCTCAGACGCTGCAGCACTTGGCCGGTGACACAGAGTCACAAGAGAGAAGACAATGTGGAGAAGTCCTCCTGCAGCGCTGATGTCCACACACCAAGCCACAGGCACCCACCCGAGCCGCAAACACACGCACCTTGAGTTATAAACACCCATTCAGAACCCTGAATACCTGCCTTGAGCCATGGGTGCCGGATTAATTGATAAAGAACCACATGAAGCTGGGAGGAGGCAACCTGAGCCCAGAGCCCACCTGGGGCCAGGTCTATGCAGAGCCCACCTGGGGCTCAAACAGGATGGATGTCAGTGGTCAGCGATGAGTGCAAAAGGGTCACTTTTCTTCAGTGTCCCCTGGCCCCTCACCACTGTTCTCCAACTCACCCTTCTTCTTGTGCAGCCAGGGAATTCTGAGAGAGCTTAGCTAAGTTCTTTGCATATTCTTCTTCAATCTTTATCCTGTAAAGGGAGAAAACATACCGCTTTGGCTCTCCACTGCTAGACCATGGATCAGATTTGCCACCCTGCCACACAGAACCTGTGTAAAAGAACCCAGTAGGCCATGATAGATTATAAACCTTGAGCACATGTGACTTTCATCTGCCTGCCTGACTCGGGAGGTGTTTAACACTTATTGAATAAATGAGTGAAACTCCTCAGACCTCCATCTCTTCCCCTGTACGGGGGGATATTTCTGCCTGTCTCCACACTATGAAAATGAGTGCTGTCATTTGCACAGCTTTGAGCACAAGGCTGGATGCATAAGAGCCCTCCCATGAAGCAGGGATGCTCAGCTTGTCCTCTGTCCCTTCCAACCCAGAACTTTGGGTTCAGATGCTCTACAGTGGTCTTAGCCTCTCAGAAGCAAGAACAGAACATCTCTCATGTCTCCATCTCCAATGCCTCTAATTGTCAAGTACTATTAAGGACATGAGTATTTCCATGGAAACCAGATAGTGTCCAGCGCTGTAGCTCAATGCTGTTTCCCTGGAGAGGGCTCCTGCCTTGGATACAGCTTCCAGCAGGCAGGCCCTCGACTCACTCTCAGAGCTGCTGTAGGGGGAGTGTTGGTGTAATTGGGCGTGTCATGTTAGGTGCACCACCAAAGGCCTTGTTCCCCTCCTAAGTGCTCCTTCGGGGGTGGTAGGAGGCAGAAGATTTGTACTTAGCACAACCAGAGCCAGCCAGTGAACTGGTACGTGTGCTACCCGTGTGAGCATAGGACGGGGACCCCAGAGAGCCCCCGGCGTGGGGAGAAGAAAAGCTGTGAGAGCTGAAGGCTGCAGAGCTTGCTCAGGCAGCCATCCCCGAAGGGTGCAGGGACACAGACACGGTGGTGACCAGGGCCCAGTGCCGGTACCTTGAGTAATACCTGGTGTAGGACGGGGTGCAGAAGCACACAGTGCTCCTCCTCCTCCTCCTGCTTCTGCCTCCACCTCTGGCCAGTACTGTGACTCTCCGGAGTTTAACACTCACTCACCTCTCACCTCCGCCGCTTCCTCTCCGTTCCCTCTGGCTTCACCTACAGCCCTCCCCAGAAGGATCTGGACTACACTTCCCCGTGGCCAAGATCTTTGGAAACAGGTTAGCCCTGCCATGATGTCAACAGCCAGCAGCAGGTGCAGGTGGTCCGTGTGCCATCTGCCTCTTGGCTGCTATCTCTGGAGCCAGCCTGAGTCACTTCCACCCTTGGCCCAACCACCAGACACACTCCCTCCTCTGCACCTGCCCTTTTACCTCTTCTATTTTTATTTATTTGTTTATTATTTTATTTTGGTGATACCAGGGATTGAACTCAGGACCTTGAGCTTGCCAGGCAAGCATTTATTCCACTGAGCCATCTCCCCACCCCCCTGAACCTCTTCTAGCTCAGGAAGGCTCTTACCCCCATGGGGCCCTGAGGTAAACTGAGGAAAGATCCAGGAATCTGCATTTGCTCGGGGCGGACCATGCACTTGCTACCATGATGCTACAACAGGTGTAAGCCACATGCGTGTTTGGCCTTTGGCTCAGACCATCCTGTCATATTTGCCTGCTTTATCGTTGTGTTTTCTTGCACCTGAGCAAGTCAGCCTTCCAATTTTCCACCAACTTAATAGAACACAAAACAAAGATTTGATTATACAAATAGAAATTTGGCCTCTTAAGGAAAAGGGTGCTTTAAAATGCCAAAGCCTTATCACGTAATTATTGTTATAATGAAAAGAATTATTTTTCAAAGACATTGCTATTTGCTATGAGTATTGTTAGCAGGTCTTGAAACTAGTTGGAAAAATTGTGCGTACAGGCACATGTGCAGGCATGCAGATGTGTAGCTGAGTGTGCACTTAGCAGACTCCCGGGATGTGGAGAGAGAGAAAGAAGGTGGAGCAGGCATTTCTTTTCTGTCCTATTCTGTTTTGTTTAGGGTAGTTTTACTTATTTCTGTTGGGCTGAATTTATTGTATCTTTATCTATGTTCCCAAGCTCTTCAGTCAAACCACTGTTAAAACCTTTTGTGATGGGGGATGTTTTCATATCCTTTGGCCTGGGACAGTCTTGGTTCATAGACGAATTGAGGGGTGTCATTCCTCTCCCAGGCTATGGTGAGGGGCAGGGATTCAAAGGAGGGCAAGGTAGGCAGTAGTGGAGTGGAGCCGTCTGTGAGGGACTACAAGAGGTGGTGGAGACTGTAGGAAAATGGGAACTCGTGTCCTGTCCACATGGTAGCTCCCTCTTGGCTCTAGCCAACTGCTGCAGAGGCACAAGGAACCCATCCCTACAGTGCTGCTTCTCAACAGGTACTAGGTGTCCTGATTTTAATGTAAAAATCTCCCAATGTTTTTTATTTTAAATCTTTACCAACACTAGGTAGGCCAAAGCTATACATCGGCGGACCAGATCTGTCCAGGGGCCAAGCATCTGGGACTTGTCTTACCCTCCCCTCAGCACTACCCAGGCCCAGGCTGGATGTGGGGTGTTGAGTCTTTCTGTGGACTCCCTGAGGAGAGGTTGAGGTGAGCCCTGCGACCAGTGCCTGGAGCTGGTGGGATCCAGGCCTTACCTTTCTCTGATGAATTCCGACATCTCTTTCTGCATCTGTTTGCCTTTCAGTTGCTTCTGGAGCAGCAGTTCAAAGCCAGCCACTGTGCCATTACCCTGGGGGTCCCTCTTATCCGCCTACGGAGGAAACAGAAGTGTCTGGTGTCTGGATCCAGGGATGATGACGTGTAGGGAAGTGAGAGCCCAGAAAGGACCCAGACTTGCCTGGCAACTCTGACCCCAGCTGAGGATGTCAGGAGCACTGGTCTGTACCATCTATCCCAGAGCCCAGGCTGCCTCTGTGCTTTCTGATACCTTTGTGGCCCAACCCGTCCCTGGCACTCAGGAGTCAGGAATTTGAGACCCCAGCGTTAAACTGCTGAGGTGGGTTAGGAGGGCTCTGCCCTCTGAGATGGGTTAATGCTGTTACTATGGCAACCCTACTGCTCTACACACAGCGTGGCCCCGCTTGCCCTCTCTTGCCTGATGCCCTCTGCCGTGGGCTGAAGTGGCCGGCAGGCCCTCACGACATGCTGGCACCCCGGCTGCGCTGCCCTGGCCTTCACGACTCTGAGCCAGGTTTCTGTCTGTGACATATTACTTTGTCTCAGGTGTGCTGTGACAGTGGTGCACAGCAGACTGACACTGATGCATAAGCTCTTGAGTTGCTGCTACCCCCACGCCCAGGCCCCTTCCTGCCTTCAGCCTCTGGACCAGGAGAAGAGCACGCAGCCACAACCCAGGCTCCCCTGCTCAGGGGTGGCAGACATATGGCACACGTGGTGTTGTGCTTAGAAGACGAGGGATATTAATGTGTAAGTTGCTTTTTCTAAACTAAAGCCTCAGTTTTTTGTTTTGTTTTGTTTTGTTTTTCAATAAACAAGTGGGTTTTAGGTTGCAGTCACAGAAGGCCCAGGACTTCTGATGAGGCGGCTTCTGTAGCCATCTCGACCTCCTGGGAATCCTGCCCTTCCCATTTGAAGCTGGGACAGTTTGTGTGTGACCCTGTGGTCAGGCACCTCCACCCCCCCACCATCCTGTCCTCAACCAGCTTTCTGCACTTCGGACTTAGGCAGCAATATCCTCTTATACACATTCATAAAAAGTTATGGCCTTTATAACTTTTTAAAAAGTTAGAAAATAAAAAAAAGATCTTAGGGGTTTCTGGGGAGAAACTGGATTGGAGGGGAGTCAGGTTAGAAAACGGTAGGCTGGCAGGACTGAAATTCTGACAGAGTGACCTCTGGTAGTCCTAGACTCGTCTGTGATTGTGCTTCTTTACCTGAAAACTAGGAAGATCCTGAGATAATCCCCTAGAGTCATTGTGGCATAAAGGACATATGTAAAAGCACACGGGCATTTCATGACATATGCTACCTGCTCAGCTGAGCAGTAAGAAGTACTCAATACACAGTATCTTAACTCAGTAACTTAAAATAAATCGCAGGATCTGAGGAAGATGGCCAACTCATGAGATGACACCATGGGACCCAGCTAATTTTGCAAACAAATATTCTTAAAATTCCAAACTGAAGGCCGGACCTGGTGGCGCACACTTATACACACAGTCCTTGGGAGGCTGAGGCAGGAGGACTGCTGCAAGCTCACGGCCAGCCTGGGCTACACAATGAGTTCAAGGCTAGCCTGAACTGCATAGTGACACCTAAAGAAATGATGTTTAGTTTACCTGTGCTTCCTCAAGCACCTGGACACCTTTCCTGTCCTTCCCTGCTTGCCACGGATCCTGGCATCTCTCTCCATAAGGCTGTGCTGCTGGACGGCCAACTCACAGCTGTCCTAGGTCCCTGGCTGTCACCTGGATTACGCAGCATTCTCCTACTTGCAGCCTCTCCCCATGGGGAATCCGAAGTTACGGATTTCAATACTTAATGGGAGGAGTTACAATAAGCTCCCCATATTACAGAAAACATTGTTGCTCAGAACAATGCTCTAGGTCCCCAAAGGCCCAGGTTCCCATTGCTGTTGCTCAGCCACAAGGTCCTTTGAATTCTAGCCTGTGCCCCCTGCCACCATGCCCTTGTGAAAGAAATGGGTCAGATCTCTAGGACCCCTTTTGGATCAGACATCTAGAATGAGGGAAAGAAAGGGGATGTGGAGGTTTGCAGAGAACCCTATTTGCTAGTCAAGTTAGAAAGAGTTTTCTGGATACTTCCAGATCCTGTTCAGAGCAGCTTCCCTTCCTTGGTCCTGCTCATTCTCTACTACACTTAGTTAAAAAATTATTTAAAAAAAATTATTCACTTTAGGGCCAGGGATATAGCTCAGCAGTATAAGCATCTGCCTGGCAAGCACAAGGTCCCAAGTTTGATCCCTGATACAAGGGAAAAAAAAGGCTTTAATGGGCACAAAATGCACATAATATAAAATTCTACCATTAAGCATGCACATGAACTGCACTGAACACATCACATGTTTGTGCATTCATGCCCACCACAGAGCTTTTCTCAAGCTGCAGAAATTGTAAGTCTGTGCCCATGAAGCAACATGCAAATGTCTGGAGCAGACGGAGATCCCCAGGGACCCTTGCGCACAACCTCCTCATGACCGTGATGGAACAATGAGGCTCAAGGAGGCAAAGACCCAGTCGAAGGTCACTGGTATCAGTGACAAACATGCCTAGAGCCTAGTTCTGTTTCTTGAAGCTAATTTCTAGTCTTCTGCCCTCACTGAGCACTGAAGATAGTAGCCCTCACCTCCCCAAACTTGGGTACACACCGGGGCTGCTATGAGCAAAGCTCCTGCTCATTCTGAGGCCTGGGAAAGGGTCTGCACTCCAGAAGCATCCAGTTCCCACCTCAGATGCCAAACTGACAGGCAATGCTTTGGGCTTCCATAGGAGAGGTTTGGGCTGGGCAGATAGCTCAGTGGTCTAAATGCCTGCCTGACAAACACAAGGACCTGGGTTTGATCCCTATACCACATGTTGTGCCAGCCCTGCCCCTCAGGTGTGCTGAGCAGGCCACCAAGTCCAGCTGTGGTGGTGCATGCCTATAATCCCTGTGCTGGGGAGGCTGAAACAGGAGGATCACTACAAGTCTGAGCTGTGTAGCGAGATTCTGCAAATTAAATACAAAACAAAACAAAACAAAATAGGAGCATTCTCTCTACTTTGAGCTCAAGGTCCTCCTGCTCCTCCCTGAGATGCACACCTGGTCATGAGGGCCACAGTGTGAGGAAACTGAGGCTCTACGTACCCAGAAATAGTCGCAGTAGCTCCACTCTGTTGGCTTCAGCAACTGCTGTTCGGGCATTGTGTCTGGGTGAGGGAAGGTCACGCAGTTTATCTGTGGGGCAAAGAAGAGGAGGGGAACAATCTTTCTGAGGATGAGGAGCGGAAGAGGCCTTCTTCCCTGGGCAAATAAGTAATGAGGCTTCCCTTTGGGTCACTGGAGTTTTCCTAAGCTTTGAATCCAACATTTCAAATAAAGGAAACAGGTGTGTACACACACACACACACACACACACACACACACACACACACACACCCCAGCAGTGGGAGCTGCCGCAAGGTCTCTGGAGGGTGACTTAAAAGGCTCTATCCCTCTGCAAACATCTAGATCCTTCAAGCTGGCAACTGCACCTCTGAGAGTCTGCGCCACAGCTGAGCTGCCTGTGTGTGCAGGGACGCACACGTGTGGCTTTCCCTACAGCACTACCTGTGACAGCAAAGGCCAGACCAGAGCACCCCTTCACCCACCCAGGACAATGGTTAGAAAGAATATGAAACAGGCCCGCATCCATGAAGTTGTTTCTGTAGGGAAAGACACCAAGATAAAATGCTTACGTACTGATAAGGAAAGTATACCAGAAAATACTGTCAGGTGAAAAGGAAGTGGGTGCCGGGTCTGTGGCTCAGTGGCAGAGGGCTAGCCTAGCGTGTCAAGGCCCTGGATTCAATCCCCAGCACAGGAGAAAAAAAGGCGGTGGGTGGGAGTGGGTGAAGAAAAGGCGGGTGGAGAGCAGCATTTCTGTGTGCCTCTACTTGCCTGAAAGCTGGGAGTGGGAGCACCTTCAGTTATTTCTGTATGGTACATTTCTGGAAGATGCGAAGCATGATTTGATCCAAGAAAGGGATAGTGGGATGGAGGACTGGAATGACCCTGATCTGAGCAAGGGTCACAGGTCAGAGGTTATCTCACGATCCATTCATATTCTGTGAACACTAGCAGCTTCAGGTCACGAGCCCAGGTGCCCGTTTGGGGACAGTCCATGCCAACGGAAGTCCAGTGCCACTTCTGGGTTGTCTTGGGCTTTTCCTGCCCAGTATGTTCACGGTGCTCCCTGGCTGTCCTCACTCTGTGACAGTGGCTTCAGTGTTGCTCCTGCCAATGTGGCTTCCAGAGCCAGAGCCTCCGTTCCCCGCCCCTAAAACATCTGCTGAGGTGGGAGGTGGAGGCTAAAGGGAGGAGCCTTGGGGGAAACTCCTGAGGGTCTGGGGACTGCACTCAAACCTGTGAGGGGGCCCACGCATCACAAGAGCTGCACCTTGATCTCAGCGCAGCAAAACTCTGCTCTAAACAGGAGCACCGAGCAGAGTCACAGGCAAGGACAAGGAGCCCAGCATGGCCAGCCCATGCAATGGCCTGGGGAAGCTGAGAGTCCGGTTTCCATGTGAAGTCTCATGATTCTTGAGTGTAAGCAATTAACACAAGGGTTAGAATACTAATTAGCTTAAATAAGTCCTCACAGACTTCGTTAGTAGAGTCAGGCTTAGGGGCTTGAAGGCAGCTGGAAGTCAGACCAGTGTCCACCCACCCCACCCTCACTGCAGCCTTCCAGTGCAGATCCTACTTGGAGTGTGGGGAGGAGAGGCCAGAGGCCCTGCCAAAGGGCAGAACCCCTCTCCCTGGATACTGATAGTACGTGAGATGAGGTGGGGACCCTGCCCTGGAGAGAAATGTGACACAGTGACACAGTGGGATACAGGAGGGCAAGGACCCAGCCTCTGGTCTGTGGAGTTCCCAAGGCCGGGGACTTCCTCGTGAGCTGCACGAGGTGACCCTGGGTAGCAGCAGCCAGCTGGGTGGGGGTGCGGCCTCCATGCCCAGCCTCAGGACGTGGTGGCCCCAAGCTCTTGGGAGTGAGGGCACCATGGTGTGGTAACAGGTGAGTGTCTCCTTCAAGGTGCCAGTAACCCCACTGCAGGGAGACTCTGGAGCCAGTCGTGACGACAGGGGACCTACCTGGAACTTTTACATATGCCTTCTTTTTGTGTTCTAGGCATTCTTTGTATAACAAATAATGGTGATGACCACAACCTGCTTTTATTTTGCTTCCAATGGGGCCTGTGACAATTTCAATCACATATGATGATACAAGAGCTATGACATTAAGGTAAATTGGGCATTAAGAATCATGGAACTTAGTAGACTGAAGGTACAGTTGTCCCTGGGTAGCCAGGAGGACTGGGTCCAGGAGCCCCGTCGATGTCTAAATTACTGATGTACTGGTCTCATAGCAAATGGCATAGTGTTGGCATATAACCTAGGTATACTTTAAATCATCCCTAGGTTATTTATTCTACCTAATATGATGTAAATGCTATGCACACATTATATTATATGGTTTAGGCAAAAACAATAAGAAAGTGATTATGTAAGTTCGGTACAGGTGGAGTTTTTGAACATTTTCAACCCATCGATGGTTGAGTCCATAGAGGCAGAATGTGCAGGTCCAGAAGCAGGGCGTAAATGCCTTCCGCAGTGCCTGTGCTCTATCCCTCACCCTCCCCTTTCCTCTTTCTTCATTCAAACAGCCCTTGGTCTTGACCTCTCAGGGAAGAAACAGGCGCTTTACAAACAGAAGAGGCAGCTGGGCCAGCGGTAGCCAAGAGGGGAGAAGTGGGTTCTGTCCTGCCTTCTCCAGGGCCCTTGCCTTAGGGAATGCACCCCGAGAAGGGTGCCACTTCCCACCCCACGAAGGCAGGCCTGAAGTGGAGATGACACCAGGGGTGGATGACACCAGGGGCAGGCCCTTCAGTGGTGGATCAGCCGGCTCTAGGCCCAGCCACCTGAGAGGTTGCAGATATTGGCAGAAAGGCTGGGGAAGCCCCAGCCAGCCCCTGCTCCAGCCTGGAGCCCGGGCCGAGTGTGCCCGAGTGACCTAGAGGGGCTCCTGAAGTGTGGACTGCTGGGGCCTGCTCATGGAGTTTCTGATTCAGGAGTTCTGAGTGTGACCTGTGCTCCCAGGGAGGGTGACAGTCCAGGGATCACACTGCAGAAAGCAGTGTCCCTGCAACAGGAATGGGGCCTGGCCCAGGCCCACCACTGGCCACCACCATGGAAGACACAACAGTGCATGGGCCCTGACCCTACTGGTCTTCCCAAGAGATAGCTATGACGGACTGGAAAGGTCAGGTGTTCCCTGAACTTTGAGGTTCCCCCAAAGTGCTCTGCAATCACCACCACAGAAGAGCTGGTACCCTTGGGAGAAAGAGAGGTAGGGAAGGTTGAAGGTTCATCTTTTTATTGCTTTGGCCACTCTTTGAAGACACTCATCCTGGGAATGCCTGGACAGGGATCCTAGGGCACCTGTCACTGCCTCTGTCACTGATGCTGAGCTAGTTTTCCTTCTTCTTAGAATCCTCAGGCTCTTACGCACCCCTAATGGGGGGGGGGGGAGAACTGCATTCTGCCAGCCTCACCTGCAGAGCTTGAGCCCTCACTCGGGATGCCTTTTGGAGGATCCTTTGCTCACCCACTTTCTGTTCAAACACTTGTTGAACGGCTGCTCGGTGCCATATGCTGGGTGGAAGCACAGTAGTCTGTGGGAGTCTATTCGTGATATTTCTCACATCAGCTTATTTGACATTTCTCTTCCTTGCCAACAGCCTGACCAGAGAAGAAAGTAGTTTCCCTAGTACCTGGTACACCACCCAGCACATAGTAGGTGCAATGCCTAGAGACGAGAGATACCAGTTACAGTGGCTGTGCTCATGGCTTGGGTCATGAGGACGCTTGGGGAGACAGGTAAGTGGTCTCCTGCCACTGGGGTATGCGTGGGGTGCTGGGGCTACAGAAGGGCCAGGGACCCAGGGAAGGATCTTACTATAGGAAAGATCTGCCACTTAGCAAGAGTAGGACACAGGCAGGAAGAGGTGGGGATGTCAAAAGAGTCCTGCAGGGAGGAGGGGCCCAGGGCTGAGGTCACATCACAGAGTTAGCGAATGTGCCACTTGCCTGGCTTGGTTCGGAGTGGGAACGGGACAGAGCTGAGGGACAAGGCCCTGCAGGCCTGTGGAGGTGGCACAGGAGGGAGGATGTGACTGGTCACTGCGGGAGGCTGCATCATGACCTGGGGGAGTTGCAGTGGTGGCTAAGGGCGGCACGGGACAGGGAGCCTACATAGAAAAGCCTGCAGGTGCCTTGCAGATTTGCCAGGAGTGACCACACGAAGTCAGCTCAGCATTGCTCACCCACTTCAGGGAACACCAAGCAATGGGGAGACATCTTTGGCTGTCACAACCTAGCAAGGTGGGACGGTTATTGGTGCCTGGTGAGTGGAGGTGAGAAGAGACCAACCGGCTTCCCACAGAGCACAGAGTAGCCACACACTCCAAAGCCCTGAAATGTGGATGGGCCAAGCTGACACAGTCCAAGGGTCTGGCCTGGGTGGAGGAGCACGGGGGCATGAGGCGGCTGCAGTGGTCGGCAAGCGGTGGCATGCTGATGTTCAGGAAGCTCAGCTCCTATGCTCATCTAACGCTTTGTGCCAGAGATGAGAAACTGAAGCATGGGGAGGCTGAGGCTACCCCTGTCGTGTGGTTAGGAAATGGCAGCGAGGGCTCCTTAGCTGGCTTTCTAAGTCCCAGGCCACTGCTCTTACCTTGCTCTGTCTTTCTATGACCCCAGACCTCAAGTGCGGGCTCCACACCACAGGACCCCATCCTGCAGGGGGCACCACCCAGAGAGGGAAGAGCAGGGCACAGGGCCTTCCCCATGGGACCTCTGCTCTGAAGCCCTGCCTCTTCCTGGGGGGCATACTCCAGGTGGGTAATACTGGGGGCCAGCTTCCCCTGTGGGCACGAGCTCCCTTCCTCCCAAAGCCTCGTGGGCACAGGGGGAGCCGCAGTCTCATCGTGCACCCCGCACACGCTGGCGTCAGCTTAGGCACTCCTTTGTGTCCAACGATAGCGGGGCACGCCATAGGTGCTTCATACTTGTTAACTCACATGATCCTCACAGCAGCTCTGGAAGGCAGGTGCTGTTAGTATCCCCATCTTACAGATGAGAATGGGAAGCACAAGGGTCAAGGAACTGAGCCAGGCTCGCACAGGCTGGTGGAGCCAAGGCTGGAGCCCAGCCCATCTGGCTCTAGCTCTAGGCTCCTCACCCTGGCCTCTCTGGCACTCTGAGGTGGAGCTCTGTGCCTTGTCCCACTGATGGCCAGGGTTCAAGCAGGAAGGGATGCTCAACAGAAGGCCCTCTATGCATGAAGGGCCTTCTGTTGAGCTCACTCACATCCCCTCCCTGGATACCCAGGGCTCCCCAGCTGAATCCCCTCTCCCTGGTACCAGTGCTGTTCTCTCCAGCCCTCACCTGCCCTTCCACCATATACACTGCCCCACTGCGGGGGACTCTGTAGACCAGGTTCCTGCCAGGGACATTCTGCCCATGGCAGCCAAAGCCACAAGGACTGTCAAATCTCTCCACACCAAGGGCCGCTCGGGGGAAGCAGCTGTTAGTAGGGCACCAGGCCATGGCATGAGAGAAGCTGAAGGTGGGGTGGCCCACCTGAGGGTCTTGTGGGGGTCAGTGAGTCACCCCGAGCATGGAGCTGCCATGGGGTAGACATGGGCAGAGGTCAGGGGCCTCTTTACCAGCTGTCCAATTCACCTGCCTATAGCACTGAGGGATCAAGGTATGACACTGAAGCAGACCCTGGATTTTCTTCCCGAGGGAGGATGATCTTGAGGGGACTTCAGCCCAGCAAGGAGGAAAGGATCCAAGGGCCCTTCTTCACTCCCTGAGCCCCTGCCCAGGACACCAGGTTTTAGGTGGGCTATGCTGGGAAGTGGAGGTTAAGAAGCAAAGTCTCTGAATTCTTCTGGCTGGCAGAGAACAGGGCTGTGTGACTGTGCTGTCATCTCTCTTGGCATCCTCGATATGCTGACATGCCACATTTGTGCCCAGGGCTGTGAGCTTCCATGAGTACCTGGCTCTCCCAACCTGAGGGCACACTCCACCTGCCAGTGCGCGCTGCTGCCAGCAGGGATGCATCGGGCCAGGCTGTCAGGCCCTGCCTGTGTGTCAGCTCCATCCAAAAGAGCTCCAGGCCACTGAGCTTCAGAATCCTGTCCTTGCTCCTTGGCTGGGCACTCACCCTTTGCTGCCCAAGCCTGGAAACGTCTGCTCTGTGGGATCAACGAGGGAAGTTGCTGCCCTCGACCCTCCGTGCCAGAGGGTGGGGGAGGTCTAGAGTCCCAGTGTCCTGGATACTGCGTCAGCCCCTCCCTCTGAGCGCTGAAGGGTCAGAACGCAGAGCAAGGACAGGGCAGGGTGCAGAAGTCTTCAGCCCAGAGGAAGGTGTGGCCCTGGTGGCCAGGAGTGCCTTGGGCAGCATCCGGGCTGTCAGCCGGGACACCCAGCTTCAAGTCCTGGGCTCTGCTCCCCACTGTGCTGCCGCCTTTTGTCAGGGCTTCCTGCGATCATTTTTCCCGGTAGCAATTATCTAAGGCACAAGTGCTTATTCCAAAGCCCTAAACATGTTCTAGCCTGGACCCAGAGAGACCAAAGGGAGGTGCAGGATAGCTCCAGGAATTGGCCTTTCAGCAACTATCTCAGAGGCTTTAAATGCCACAAACAACCTCATGAGAAGCATTGATGTAGGCTAGTAGGAAAGAAAAGAGAAGGCACTGAGGCGGGGTGAGGATGAGGTGTGCCCCAGGAATATCCAGGGCCACGTGCAGCCCACTGACAAAGCCTGACTGCTGGCTGCAGGACGGTACAGAAGGAACATGGCCCAGCACCGGTGCTAAGGCCATTATGGCAATGCTCTCCAGTCCAGCACTCTGCCTTTCCCATTTTATTTCTTCAGTTTGTCTCCTAGAATTCAAATATGGGGCCTCTCCACTTTTTTCCCTTCCTTCTTTCCCCCCATTTCATGGACTTTGGGGAGCTCCTGCTTTACCCCCACATTCTGGATTTGCATGGCAACAAATTTGAAGACAGAGACTGTATCACCTGTGGGTGCCTTGTCCAGCACTGTCAGGGCCTCTAGAAATACAGAGGCCACTGCCACCCCACGTGCTCCACAGGCTAAGCCACTCTGCTCAGCCACCAGGAGGAACAGGGGGGTAGAAAGGGACTGATGACCTGAGGGACCCAGCCAGCCCCAGAAGGGCAGTGCTGACAGATAGCAGCATAGGCTTTGGATGCTGCTGCTCTATAGCGGGGTGACTCTGGGGGAGGTGCCACTCTGTGCCTCAGTCTCCTCATGTGTAAGTGGGATGATGACCGCAGTAATGTGCGCTGACGCCTGCTACATGCTGAGCTTGTGTGAGTGCTTTACACTAGTTTGTCTTCTAGAATTCTAGCAATGACCTTAGCGCAGGTGCTGGACGTCCTTACACTATCCCTGCATCAGTGATGCCCTGCTGCCCTATTTTACAGGTAGTCAGGCACAGTTCAGAGGGCAGAAGGGCAGAAGCTTGCCCCAGGGGTCATACAGCTCATAAGTGACACTGTGGCTTTGGCGTCCAGGCTTATAATCCCTTGACTGGATGGGCTCTATTAACTACACCTCACACAGAGCGAGTGGGCAAAGCAAGGCCCTTGGAACGCTGCTTGTACGTGACAAATGCACACAGTGGTGGCAGCAGTTATGACTGTTGGGTTCACTTAGTTTATTTCCCTACAAAGTAGGACTTCCAGCCGGGATAAGCCGGGGGAGCAGAACCTCTCCTGGCTTGATCTCCATGGGGGTAGCCAGAATGGCTCAGAGTGGTGTGAGATGGAGCTCGAAAGAGGGAGCCCCGGTTCCCAACTCTTTCACATCTGTTGCAAAACATAAGCCCAGGACCCACTTCTCAAGTCTCTAAGTTGTGGGCTGTCGGGGGAGCTGGACAGCTCCTTTTCCCACTTGGAGGGGACACTGGTGTCCCACCTCTCAATCCAGCACAAAGCTGAGACAGCAAGTGGCATGGGAGTTCCACTCCACACGGGCACTTGGTGGAGCTCTGGGAAAGTCCCCGGAGGTGGACTGGCCACTTGAGGCCGAAGCTGCCTGCCTCTCATCACGAGCTCCCTGGAACTCAATTCTTAGAGCACCACCTCTTGCTTTTAACTTTGACGTCTTCCAGAAGTTTCCCTGCACAAAAGCAACCTTGCTGTGGCTGTAATTTACGTGTCACATCACTCGCACACAGCGCAGTCCACCCCCTTCAACCCACTCCCGCACGCGCACCTTCCCCAGCCCACCCCATAAAAATGGCTTCTGCATCTTTTAACCACCTTCCTCTCCCTGTATCTTTCTCCAGGGGAAAACAAGTGACACGTGAAACTGATAGAGAAAGAGGAAGGGGTCGGAGGAGTCAGCTAAATCCAAGCTTCAGAACTTCCCCGTTTCCAGGCTGGGCATCACTTCTGCTTGGCGGGTCCACGTTGCCATAGCAACAGCCCAGCTGTGGCCAAATGCTCCAGCTTGCCACCCAACCCGGGAGCACCCAGGGTGAGTCACTTACTGTGATGGTGTTTTCCTTGCTCTGCTTTTTGCTTGGCGAGGAGGATCCCAGGTTCTGGGGAGAGAGGTAAGAGACATCATCAAAGCTGTTCTCCATATTGGACTTTCTTTTTTTTTCCCATTCAGGTTCCCTGAGGGCGGAGGGATTGGTTAGGAGCCCTCTGTGCTGGTGAAGTTCAGAGATGTTCAGCCTGCCGTTAACTCCTAAGTCACCATAGCCTGGGCCAGGGCGGGCAGGAAGAGCTCCCGAGTCCCCTCTGCTCCCATGCTCAGCTCGCGGGCTGCAGGCAAAGTGGAAGAGGCTCCTCCTGTGCCTAGCAGGGGAATACGGCTCCCAGCCAGGGGTCCCCTCCGCTCCTCTGGGCTGTGACTCGGGGAGTGAGCCCTCCGCTGCCCCCTGCTGGTTTCTGGTGCTGCGCTGCTCAGTGTCCGCGGCGGAATCCACTGGGGTGCAGAGAGTTAAAGGCCAATTACAGGCCAACCCTTCCTGCCAGTGGAGATCCGGCACATGACATCGTATTCTGAAACTCCCAGGTCCTAAATGTGCACAACGCGCAAGGGCGCTGCTCGGTAACCGTCGAGATGGGCCACTCTCCCAGCCCCTGGAGGCAGAGCGAGTTCTCAGCCAAGCCCAGCATCCGCTTCCACTCAGTCTCTGGGCTGCCTTTTTATGTCCTCCCTGCTGCCAGCAGGCAGATCGAAGCCCCTAGGTGTCTCTGAGGCCACAGGTCCTTGGCAGCTCACCAAAGTCTCGGGCCAGGGGTTTGCTAGTGGACAAAATGAAGGGTTAGTGGCTGAAAGCTTTTTGTTTTCCTGGTTCCTGGGATCAAATTCAGGACCTGGTGCTGGCTGAGCAGGTGCTCATGCCACTGAGCTGCATCCCTGGCCTCATCTACCTTAAGAATGGATGCCCTAAGGGGAGCATCAAACCGGGATCTTGTACAATTAGCAATTACAGGGGAGCCGGGGAGATAGTTCAGTAGGCTAAGTGCTTGCCTGGCAAGTGCAAGGGCCTGAGTTCAATCCCTGGATCCCCCCACCAAAAAAATTACAATAGGAATGGGACACCAGGGGGCCCCAGGCAGGACCTGAGGCAGCTCCTGTCCTGTGCCCCACAGTGAAATTACCCCTAAACTAGCTGCCACTGGTAGGTGGAGCCCCCTGAGTATATCCTGGCTCTGATTCCAGACTTACCCTACCCTTGGTGGAATAGAAGAAATGTCCGCCACTTCTCACACTAAGTTCCAGGAAAATCATGCAAAGGCTTTGCTAGTGAGGCTTGAGGAAGCCAGCAGTGTCCTCACCCATCCGCGGGCCAGTCTGACCCCAGACCCCCCAGCTGCTGTGGTGAGTGTCGGCCTCTCCCTTGGAAGCTTGGCTAATTTCTTACTGCCTTATAGTCCCTCTCTGACTGGTAAATAAAATGAACTCTGTAAGTGGCATCCTTAGCATTCTTAGCAAGTAATTCTCTTTAAGGACCACTGACTTTGAGATCCTGGCCAAGTATTCTGAATCCCTTGAGCCTCTGCTTTACCATCTATAAAATGAGATTGCTGTTGCTGTACATCAGGACTGAGGAGCTTACCGAAAATAAGACTCAGAGTACCTCCCAGAGCCGCTGCACCAGTGGCCCCTAGGGCAGGGTGCTGTTCCCACACAGAAGCTGAGGCCCTCCCTTGGAGGCATACTGATCTGGTCATCCTGTCATTTTCCCAAGGTGTGTCTACATACAGCAACTCCTCTGCCCACTGTACTTGTTCAGAACTTCCATAGACATTTGTAAGGCATCGACTCTCCCATCTGGCCTACTCTGCACCCTCTCATGCTATCCGCTCCACCCCAGGCCACGTGCCAACTGCTGAGGAAGGCCAACAGAGACTCCATGGCAGGAAACACACGTGCAGTCACCAAGGAGAGGAGGTGGGGAGGACAGAAGTCTCTCTGAGGTTCTCACATGCAGAGTCACTGACCAAGCACATGGACACCAGGAAGGCACAGGGCTGTATCTGGGGAAGATTCTGTAGCTTGCCGTCCCCGTCATAGACAAATGTTATACTGCCACCATCACTGTGTGCCTGGTGTCCGGTGCTCTAGCAACCTCTCCAGTCTTCTAAGTCTGCAGATGGATGCTGCTATTGCTGGGGATGCAGAGATGGAAGAGGAGGAGAACTGACGGGGAGGAAGCCCTCTAAGAGATACCGCTACTGAGCACTTGTTCATGTCAGCAAGCACGCAGCTTGGCATCTGACCCGCTTAATCTGGCTTAATCCTGACAACCCCAGCAAGCTATGGGGCATCTTATCTGTCTTTGCAGACTATGCTACCAAAGGCTTCCAGATGCTAAGTCATCCAGGATCCCAAGACTAATAGTGTAGAGGCCAGAGGCAAAGCCTGTGTAGTTTTTTTTTTTTTTTTTCTTTCTTCTATCATCTCTTCACTCTGAGACCTGGCACAGTGTCTTGCTTCCCAGATATCTTTGCAGGAGACAAAAGCGATCTCCATCTTCTACTCGCAGTCATTTCAAGACTGTAGTACAAAACTTCATGGAATGAGATTGGGCATGGCGATCGCACCTTCCTACCACGACTCAGGCCAGGACAGGAATACAAGCCACAGGGAGGGCAGGTGTTCTGTGTGCAGGAGTCAGGCCTCCTCTGATCTGTGCTGTGTTGGCCAGAGATCATTTCAACCAGTGCTGATCCGGGATGGCGGCTATAGACGATACCAGTCTCTGAGCCTACCATTCTAGCTTTACATAAATGCATGATTGTGTGCCGAGATCCACACCTATGCATCACACATACACACACCCCTACCTCATATCACTGAAAAGGCGGAGGAGGAAGGACACTACATCACTGTGCCAGCATTTACTAGCTGTACCATTTGTTTGTAAATACTACTCCCCACTTAAAGAAACCCAAGCTCCTTGGAAAACATGGCTAATCCCAAATACGGTGTAGACCCAGAATATCTGCAACGGCAGAAACTAAGAAAATGCATAAAGAGTAAGGATGATGTAACAAAAGCCCTTCCTTTAAAGTGCTCCCACAGACTACATGTGGGAGAAGAACAAAAGAGAAGACTACAACTGGCTTCATTCCAAGGCGGGGGGGGGGAATATTTCATCTTAGAAAAATACCAATTTAAAAATGTTCCAGGAATTAGAAGTTCACCATTTCGGAACCCCAGTGTCAAAAGAGATTTAGGCCATGGTCATCACAGATGTTCAACGCCCTAAGTGCAAAGACTGTCGGGGAACAGGACGGTCACATAGATCACACTGGCATCCCACAGGTTACTGATAAATTAGGAAAGACAAATTATCCCCTCAAAGGAGAAATCTAGCAGTCCCCGAATTAGCCAAACTCTGAAATAGCCTCACCAGCAGGTTGCAAATCTGGGAGCCACGCCTCAGGATGCGAGAAGCACTCACTGCGCTTAGAGAGCGCCCTCGCCAGCACTGCTGAACCGGAACCTAGGAACGTAATGAATCGAAGCACAAGAAAGCAGTCAGATCTAGCACGCAGGTCATGCCACAGGACAACTGACCTGGCCTCTCCAACAAGTCAATGTGAGGAAGGACAGAGGAGAAAAAAAGTGGGAGATCAACCTAGCTGAAGAGAGATGAAAGAGACAATGTGGATAAAATGTTCCATCCACACACGATGGAACGCTGTGCAGCCCCAGGAGTGAAGGTCTGACGCACGCCACAGCACCGGCCTCAGAAACACAAGGAGTGAGAGCAGTCAGTCACAGAGGCCCGCAAATAGCATGAAATGCCCAGAACTGTAAAATCCAGACAAAAGATAGAACAGCGGCTGCCCAAGACTTGTTGGGATTCTTTGGGGGTGATTAAAATATTTCAAAATTCATTATGACGATGATGGCACAGCTCCATGAACATACTAAAAAGCCCACTGATTGTACAAAAAAGTGAGTAAACTGTACAGCGCATAAGTTACATGGCAACAAAGCTTTTTTAAAAAGGAGAGACAGACAGACAGACAGACCAGAGAAACAATAACCAATGAAACTTGACTAGGCCCTGGACTGGAGAGAAAAGCTGATATAATAGACATTTGGGGACAATGGGTGAGATTATATATATAATATGACTGAATTTATGTTTTTTAAAGTGTGATAATAGTGTTGTGGTATTTTTTCCTTTGCGATACATTCTGAAATATTTGCATTTAAAGCAATATATAGCAGGAAATTGCTTTAAATAACGATGAGCTGGAAGCATTAGGTAGCTGTGATAGGGAGTATAAATATAACAAAATTGGGTTAATGCTGGTAATTGTTGAATTTAAATGATAGCTCCATAGCGTTTTATTATAGTATTCTTTCAATGTTTACAAAGTTTGCAAATTCTCATAAATAGTTGTAAAATTTCCTTTGCTTGTGATTCCACAGGATTCCTCTCCTCCACTGATTTTGCAAATCCCTCTCAGCCTGCAGTCCTGGTTCCACCTGGGCCGTTCTGCTAGCACCGTGAGGACCAACAGAAGGTCACACACCAACTGCTGCCTGTTCCCAAGGGATGCAGTGAGCCCCCACTCCAAACACCCCAGCCCATAGCTAAGCCCCTGAGAATAATTTTCTGGCTCCCATTGCTTGGGCAGGTGGGATTTTGAAGAAACCCCCACCAGGGCACCCCAAAGCTGTTGGGCTCAAGCCTGAGCACCTCCTGAGAGTTCCCTGTGGACACCCCCGGCCTCATCTTCTGTTCACCCCACTTCTGATTCAAAGAGCCGCACAACCTGCTGTACCTGGCCCCTGTGGGTTCCTTGCAAAGATCACTTTTCTTCTGGTCTCCAGACATCCACAAAGGCTCTTCTTTCTCCTGGAATGGTGTTGCCCTGACCCCCGCATCTTTGCCGAGCTAAACCCTTGTTCATCTTTACTGTTCTTCAACAAGATATCTTTTCTTAGACAGCCTGTGCCTGAGGCCACCAGACTGGCCCCCGTAGCACACACCTCTCCATCACTCAGCACCGCTCCAGTTAGGCAATTATTTATCTAATTCTGTTCCCGGCCTGCTACACACTTTCAAGGCAGTGACTACCTCCTTACCTATCTCCATGCCTGTAAAGATGGGTATGCTCAGCAGGACACACATTACTGAATTAGGGGAGTGGGAGCAGGGTTCAACATCTTACTTTCTCTGTTTACAGTGCCTTTATTCAATGAGTCCCTCACATCTCTAAACCTTGAGTTCTATTCTTCTTTCTCCCTCCTCCATTCTGGAAAAAATAATGGAAAACCAGAATAATTGAAAGCCGGATCACAAAAGGGCTTGGGTACTGGTAGGCAAGAAGGAGGAAATCTAGCTAGGACTTGCTTCTGTAAGGCCTCGCGAGACTGCTAGCCTCTGAGCCTCCCCCTTCCGTCCAATTAGGAGGGCTCCTTTTAATCAGGACCCACACAACAGTCCACCCTGCCCCCTCAATACTGAAACCCTCCAATGGGTGGCGCTAGATCACTGGCATCACCTGCGCATACCTGCTCAGGTCTCCCCAGGGGTAGAAGGAGGTGTCAGGACCCTCAGTCCTGCCTGGAACAGAGTACGCTGAGGACATACTCCTAAATTCCATAAAAATTTGCCCTTTCTTCTCTGTCCTCCCGACATTCCGATCTTTCTGACTGGCTTGCTCAAGGGTGGCAACCAGCAGGTAGTATAAAAAAAGCATGAGACTTTCGGGCTACAAGGCTTGGCGTTCTGGCCTCTGTCCCTGTAACCTTGAGTAAGCCAATTTACTGCACACTCTGCCGTGTTTCATATGGCGTATGCTCACCTGCTTCCTCATCCATCTGTTTCAATTATTATTAAGGGTAATTATCGTGAGTTATGACGCACGGTCCGGGAGACATGTGCTAGTCGCCACGCGGGCTGAAGAGGACACACACAGATTCTCTGGGCAGAGGGCACTGGCTGCAAACCGCTGACCTTCTTAACATTGGGGACATATGTTTAGGCTCTAGTGCCTTCTGTGGACAGCCAGTTCTGCAGGTTCACAAAGCAGGGTAAAAAGTCATAGCTTTTCAGTCAGCTATGGCAGGAGGATCACAAGTTCAAAGCCAGCCTGGGCGACTGAGCAAAACCCTGTCTCAAAAGTAAAAGTGGCTGGAGGCATAGCCCAGTGGTGGAGAACGTGTACAGCAAGTTGAAGCTATGGCTTGCATCCCTGCCACCACACACACACACACACACACACACACACACACACACACACAGTGTAACGTGTTCATTTTAGGAAATGTGAAAAGTAGCGAAATACGCAAAGGAAGTAAAAATCACTCATGATGTCTGAGCAAGACTGAGCAGCCTCAGAATAATTCATATTTTCAAGCTGGGTAAT
The DNA here is from genome assembly GCA_004027165.1 of Ctenomys sociabilis. Lineage (NCBI taxonomy): Eukaryota > Metazoa > Chordata > Mammalia > Rodentia > Ctenomyidae > Ctenomys > Ctenomys sociabilis. The sequence goes on from PVKA01012212.1 coordinate 50,887, forward strand.
TCTTATTCTGAAGAGCTGTACTGTGCATTGTAGGACATTTTGCTACATTTCTGGCATCTACTTATTAGATGTCATTAACAACCACCATAGCTGTAGCAGTTATGCCTCCAGATGTCCCCCGATGCAGCACTGAGATCTTAGATGCGACAAGCCACCACGAAATGCTCCCAGCCATTATTTTCTTCACACAACGGTAGTTTTCCTTCTCTCAGATAAGGCTATATCACATGTAGTTTGTGTTCTGCTTATCCTGTTCAGCATTAAGTTGTGAGAATTTTCCAAATCATTACATTTTCTGTGGAAGAAAGCTTTTTAATGATCGTATAATATCACTGGCTGGCTGGGTGTCTAGTGCCGTAATCCACTTTTCTCAGACTCTGTTGCCGGGCAAATAGGTTGGGTTCACCGTTACAGGGCTATAAATAATGCTTGAATGAACAACCATATACATAAATCAAAATCCCTGAATATATTCCAAGAACAGCTGCTGGAAGGGAGATTTCTGTGTTAGAGGCTTGTGAGACACATTACTGAGCTGCCTTCTAAGTTTTAAGTTAGTTATTCCAGTAAAGGACTGGTTAAATGGTTAAACAACAATTTCTCACTACTCACAGAGGCAGCGGGAGTTATGTTTTTTAATTCGGGAAGGGAGCCTGGAGAGTGGTTTCCAGCATCCCCCCCCAGATTCTCAAGCTAGCACTAGCGTTCTTTGCCATTCACAAACTTGGGCTGACGTCTTCAGGGATACTCTCAGATCAGAGGCCAAGTGAGCCACCCTTACGACAGAGTGACAGCAGCCGTGCAGAGGAGGCTATTTGGGGACTTGGTGGGAAACACTCAAAGCTGGGGTTGACTCCTGATGAGTGGTGTGGGCGGAGGAGGGGGGTTCAGACATATCACTGTGTGTTACTGATGGAGCCTGCGTCCCCACCTCTCAGGCTCAAGCCCAAGGTCAGCAGCAGCAGCAGCACCTGGAGACTGGCTGAAAGACACAGCCTACTCAAGGCCTTCTGGATAAGTATCTGGATTTCAACAAGAGTCCAGGAGACTGAGAAGTCCATCGGACTTCAGGAATTCTGACCTATACTGGTGTTCCAATTCTTTGCCAGACTTTACGGAACTACAGCCAACTCCAACCAATGCTTAAGTCCTTAAGCGAGAACAGCTTAGTCAGTTTTCAAAAACTAACATTCTCACCTGAATTGAAGCTGAATGGCACCCATTAGAAATCTTACTAACAGAGCACAGGCCTTTCCTCCAGGGAGTGGCTCGTGGGAACCACGCCATGGTAGCTGTCGCTTTTATCCCCATCAGCAATATAATTGCAACGATGATCATCAATGATCATTATTGCTAATTATAATCATCATCAACCATCATCAACAGTTTAATTCTAGGAAAAGATCTCCAGATTTTGGAAGCTTCATTAAGAACCCCTCCGAGACCATTTGTGAGCAGATGGCATGAGACCAGTCCTAGTTTCTTAGACACAGCTCAGTGCACCTGAGGGGACTGTGGGCTGTGACATCAGGGTCACCGTCACCCCACAGTCATTGGGTGAACCTGCATAAGCTACTGCACTGTTCTGTGTTCCCATTGTCTCGTATATAACACAGGAATGGTCCTGTCACCCACTTTGTGCCCTTGTGTAAGTGTGGAAAGAGACGGTGAAGAAGAGCAGTTTGGGAACTTTAAAACATAGTCCTCCTTTTTCCCATTCCACGGCTGCTTCTGTATGCTTAGCAGATGAGATGACAAGATTTTAGTAAGTTCCATCTAGACTGAGTGAGAGGAGTAGGGGATAGAACAGGACAAGGTCTGGGCCGCCCACACTCTTAATGTTACGGAAAACCTGGCTGCTGTGTCAGGCACACCAACAGTGGCCTGACAGTAACTACTAATGGCTATCGGACCCTCCTAAAAAACCTGCCTTGGTTTCTAGGAAACTAACAAACTAATCATCCAACCCCCTCCCCACCAGGAAACAAAAGCACAACCCAGATAGTTCGTTCACTTGTTCTTTGGGGGCAGAATGGGGCTACTGTCAGCTGGACTCCTGCAATGTGCCCATCTTTAATGAACGCTTCCTGGGGCTGCATAAACAGCTAAACCTACTTCCCTTAAAGGGACGCCTTACCTGGGAATCACCGGTGGATTTTCGGAGACTCATGTGGGCAGTCTCAGGAGGGTGCGCTGGGGTCCCTGATGCGTGGTATCCATTCACTGCGGGGACAGAGACATGGCTCAGATGCTGTGTGGGCCACAGACAGGCACCCTCGACTTTGGCCACGTGTGAGATCCCTTTTCCCACCTCCTCCCCAGCTTCTGGGAGGTGTCATGTAGTTAGGTTCATCTCAGGAATTTTTAGTCTTTGGAGAGCTGGAAATGGGTTAAAAGCATCTCTCTAATCCCCAGCACACAAATTTCTAACTTCCCAGGGGACTGAAAACTGAGTTCAGCAAAGTCCAGCTTCTGTGGCCAGAAATAAGTTTTAGTCTTGGGTGCCAGTCGAGTGTCCCATTGCCCTATTGTGTCGGGTGGGCCTCTGCCACTCTCCTACATCCTTTTCCTCTCATTCTCTCAGAAACACCTCCCTCTTCAATCTCGTGAAGCAGATACAGGTTGAATATCCCTTATCCGAAATGCTGGGGACTAGAAGTGTTGCATGTTGGGGGCTTCTTTGGAATTTGGAATATTTGCCCAGACTTTGCATGAGTTGAACATCCTTAATCCAGAAACTCAAAATCTGGTGTGCTTCAAAATCCAAACATCCTAGGTATCATATCTCTGTTCAGACAGTTTCAGATTTTGGACTTTCGGGGTTTGGTGGTTTGATTTGTGCAACAGGAAGAGGACTGGGTCTACTAGCTGCATGAAATGTGGGCAGTCAACTGCTGCCACCTAGGAGATCTCATATAGAGATGTGAGTCTCATATTACTAAAATGAAAGGTTCTAGAATTCAATTCTTAGTAATATGTGCATGTCAGGGGGACATGCTCTCATGTCCCTAAATAAATGTACTGTCAGGGTGGGGGGGCACATTGATTTGTAGCATCTTCCAACCTCTGGGGTGTAACCGTCCTGCACCGTGGCCAGCCTCGTGCCTGCAACATGACTGCACGGTCCCAAATTTGCCAGTTCACACTGACACCTGTGAGTGCTCTCAGTCCCTATGATGCAGCCACTGCCCAGATACATTACCTGGGCCTGCGGGAGCTATTCCTCCCTCAGCAAACCTGAGCTCATGCATCCGTAAAATGGGCCTAATTCTACCTGGCCCTCAAAACTGCTTTGTCAGTGTGACAATCCAATGGGGCAGTAACTGCAAACGAATCTGTGTGCTCTACAGCATTCATTAACAAAACAGAGAGGAAGAGGGCTGAAGTGGGGAGAGGCTGCTGCTTTTGTTCTTGAATTCAGTCTCTGTCCATCACAAGCCCGCACAATCTCTGGAGATCAGGAAGGCAAGCCACCCTCAAATGCCAGGATTAGGGCAACTGCTGACAGTGCAGGGTGGACGTGGAGAAGGTACACAAACTGAAGTCCACCTCGTGAGCTCTCAGAAAACACTGCCGTGTGACAGGAAGCAAAGTTGCAAAGAGCTGCGAGCCACCGATGCCTTCCATGGGTTGAGCATCTCTAAGCCAAAGCTTCCAAGTGTAAGTGTCTTGTAGGCTGACGCATTGTGAACGGAGAACTCCACATCAGGAAACTCTGCCATGCACACAATTATTGAAGACATTATATAAGACCATCTTCAAGCTATGTGTAGAAAGTATATGTGAAATATGAATGAACTTTGTGTTTAGACTTGGGTGTTATCCCCCAAACAGCTTGTTATGTGCAAGCAAGCATTCTAAACCTGAGGCAGTCCCATAGCTGGACTTCTTCTGGCGCTAAGTATTTTGGGTGAGGGACACACAGCTTCTTATGTGAAGTAGCAAAGACCGGATGCAAGCAATGGGTAAGGGGACAGGGAAGAACACTCCAGGGGGAGCCCTTTTGTGCCCAGGGACAGACTGCGTACTATACTGCATGTGGCAGCAAAGGAACCCAGAGCTCTGTGTAAGCAGCCACACCCAACAGACTGCCTGTGGGCACTTAGCTGCTGCTCTCCAGGGTCTTCCCTGTCCTCCTGAAGGAGGGCGGGAGCAGCAACAAGAAAGGGGAAAGTGATACGATACGGGTCCGGTCGGAGAAGTGGCTCACAGAAGTCAAAAGAAACAACAAGTTAATCTTGTGTGGCCAGATCCTCCCCCATGTCCCTTGGGTTGAATACAATGCAATGCAAAAAGCAGCTGGGGAAGGGAGGCTCAGCTAATAATCCCAGTTACTCAGGAGGCTGATGCAGGAAGATCCAGAGTTGGAGGATCACAAAGTAATTTTGTGGGGTCCTGTCTCATAAAATTTAAAGAGTGATACAGTCAGGGGCAAAGCACTTTTGTAGCATAATCAAGGCCCTGGGTTCAGTCTCAGGACTATTAAAAAAAAGAGGGCAGGGCTGGGGAGATAGCTCAGCAGTCTAAGTGCCTGCCTAGCAAGAGCAAGGACCTAGGTTCAATCCTCGGTACTGCATGCTGTGCTGGCCCCAGAATGCCAGGCTTGCGGTGCTGGCCACTGAAACCAGGTGTGGTGGCACATGTCTATAATCCCAGCACTGGGGAGGCTGAGACAGGAGGATCACTATGAGTCTGAGCTACATAGTGAGACCTATACCAAATTAATTAATTAATTATTTTTAAAAAGGGAGGGCTGGGACAGAATCAGGAAGGATGCTGAAAGGCTGAGAGGATGCACTCAGATTGGCAGGAAGCTATAGCAGGAAAGGGCCCTGCCTGATAACAAATACGTCTCACAACAAAGATAACATGCAAGAGATTTCCTTCATCAAACAATACAGCACTGCTGTGGATGAAACACAAAAAGTTTCAAGTCTGCGTTTTAGTCTGGAACCAATTAAAGGCAAGCATAGAGACAAACAGGATATGAATGGTTTAATTTTAAAAGCTGATTGAAAGGGATCTATTAAATATCCTAACCCATAAGCAAAAATAGCATTTTTTTTCCCAAAGGAACCATGGTACACTGAAAATGTTGGCCACATGTCAGTCACAAATATGTCATCAATAAATGGCAAAAGGCAAAAATAGCATGGGTCATATTCTTTGATTAAAAAACAATAAGAGGGAGTATTAATACTGAAAAAATAAATAAATACACAAAGTTCCCAATATCCCAATGCCTCAGTGCTTGGAAGCTTAAGAAAACAGCCTCTTAATCTCAGGTCAGGAGAGAATTTAAGACTACAATTACACAACGTTGAAAAAACAGCAAAGAAGAACATGCAAAAAGCAAATGGGATAAAGCCCCAATTTTCTTGGAGAAAAATCCATAACCTTAATTATTTCATTACCAAACCCAAAGGAACAAAAATAAAAGGACTGAACATTCAATTTTTAAGAGCTTAGAAAAAAAATGTTAAGGCAAGTGAAATAAACCAAAGAAAAACAGGAGAAAAGAACATCAATAAAAATTAGTGAATTAGGACACAAGGTGACACTAGAACCCAGAGCTGGTCACGTGCATGCATGCGTGCGTGCGTGCGTGCGTGCGTGCGTGTGTGTGTGTGTGTGTGTGTGTGTGTGTGATTCTGGGAGTCAGGGCAGGAATCACAATGGTAAAGCAAAAGAGCTTTAGTAGCCTAATCTGAAAGTGAGCGCCGATAGCCAGACTTAGGAATTAGGAAGAACACATGAATGAAATGAGCACGCATCTTTTGTTACTGCTGTTAATACAAGAGAATATAATTTCTAATTCTATGCTGGTAAAAGCCAAGCTTCTATGAGATTCCAGTTGTCAAAAAGACTTTGAAGAACACCAGAAATGCCAAAATAGAGCAAAACCTTTGACAAATTACCTCCCTGCATGAAATACTGGACCCAGACAGCTTTAGAGGTAAGTTCATACAAAGGACGTCCAAAGAAATCCCCAGGCACAGGTGGTACCGCAGGGCAGAAACACGGGCCAGGTTTTCCGATCTATACACAAAGGCAAATGACCCCATCGCCAAATGGAACAAGCACCACACAAAGGTGAGCCACAGTCGGTCTCCTGATGAAAGCGAGGTGCACACAACTGTTTCAGAGCAGGGAAAGCCACTGTGCTCCATGCTACTGCCCCTAGGAAACTGGGGCTGCTCCCCAGCTTCCCTAGAGCAGAGGCTGCCCCTCCCACCCGTACCATCTCCCTTCCCAGGGCCCCACAGTGTACCCTGCTGGGCTATCCCCTCCTGCCCCCATTCAGCACCCTCAGCACAGCCAGGAATGATGTCGTGCAGGGAGGCCTTCTGCCCTTGCTTAACCCGATCAATCCCTTTTTCCCAATTCAGTTCTGGTCCATCAGCTGTTGCCTAATTACTACTCGTGTCAAAACAATTACGGGGAAAGAAAAACTAATTTTCCATTCAACCATTTCTCCCCACGCAGCAGCTCCCCTCTGACAGATAACCCTGTCTTCTCTTCTCACACTCCCAGGCGTGGTCGGAAAGCTGATCAGTGGTGATCAGAAAAGCCAGGACCAGGGGACCACAGCGGCCTTGGCACTGCCACTGCCCTCCTCTGGGCTCCCCTCTCCCCAGGAATCAGGTGCAAAGCAAGTGCAGCCCAAGTGGATGCTTTCAAGGGCTTTTGGCTGCTGGAGAGGGTTGGGAGGGCAATAAAGTCAATTAAGAATTAGTTGGTAACCATACAACGGCATACAAGGAAGAAAATGAAAGGCCAGACCCAGGAGTTGTTAAATTTAAAGGGGGGAACAAAAGCTATCTGGTAGTTGTGGTAACTTAAAAAATAAACATAAACATAAGCACCTACCCATACAATTCTTCCTTAGGGGCAGTTAAACCAATCGAAAGAGCTTGGGAGATGTACCATGAGAGAAAGGAACATATATGTGGGTAGAAAGGAAGAGGAGGTTGTAGTAGGGGAAAGAGAATAAAAACAGTAGAAGGAGCATAAGAAAAATTATCAAGCGACTAAGCAACAAAGAGCCCGTAACTTCTGTCACCCAGAATGCACCTTCCTGGCAGCTCGGCCTCCACATTTCAGCCCAACCCCTACTATGCACAGCTCCAACTGAAGCCCCAGTATCCAGGCTCTTGTTCCCTGGAAAACATTAAATTTTTAGGTTTTTCTTTTCTTTTCTTTTCTTTTCTTTTCTTTTCTTTTCTTTTCTTTTCTTTTCTTTTCTTTTCTTTCTTTCTTTCTTTTTTTTTTTTGTACACAGGGTCTCACTATGCAGCCCACATTCATAGTGATTCTCCTGCTTTCTGCCTCCCTAGTGCTGGGATTACAGGCACGCACCACCACGCCCAGACAGGAGAACATTAAAAGAGTACAGGAAAGTCAGCCCCTGACATCCCCTTGAGTCTTCTTTAGCTCTGTCCTAATTTTCCCTCTCCCTGGAATGAGCATGACACCTTGCCTTTCCTTAGGGTAAAAGTCTTGGGAGCTCTGAGGCTATGGTTCTTGAAATCCATCCATCCATCCATCTATCTACCCATCCACTCATCCATCCATCCATCCATCCATCCATCCA
>PVKA01012213.1:0-14049 GCA_004027165.1 Ctenomys sociabilis
GTTTATTCCACTGAGCCATCTCCTTGGCCCTTATAGTAACATTTCTAAACATTGCAACATTTGTAAATATATTAAAACTCAAGTATGCATCATCATTTTCTATAATTTTATGCCACTGCATTGTAAGACTAGATATAATTTATTTAAATAATCATTTATTTGGGCACATTTAAGTTTGTTCCAATTTAATATAAAGCTTATAATGAGCACTTTGTTTACTAATAATTGTTTCTTTAGAATATTCTTTCCTCCAAGTCAATTTACTAGTCTATGTGCTTTTTAGTTATGTGCTTTTTACAATTATGATATACATATTCCCAAATATATTTCAAAATAATTGAATGAGTTTTACTCATTTCACACTAGCAAGGTGAATATGCCTTAATCTCTCCCCTGAAACTGATGAAAATTATGTGTTTTGAAATTTTGTTGATGAGAAAATAATGTACAAATCATCAATACCATCATGAGTTACACATCTTGGTTATTATATTATTGTCCATCTTATATTTTTAACAATTATCCTTGTTCATTTTTCCACATTACTCATTTTACAGATTGTTTATAAAAGCCTGTGTAATATGTAGACATATTCAGATATTTAGTTTTCAACTTAGTTTATGGCAAGGTTTTCATACTTTAATATTTGACCTGTTTGGAATTTATTGTGCTGATACAGTTTTTAATGCTAAACAATTTTTCAGAGCTTCCAACTCTATTGTTGAACTAGTTGGCATCACTGTCATGTGTAGTTCAGGCTGGCCTTGAACTCACTGTGTAATCCAGGCTGGCTTTGAACTTGGGGTGATCCTCCTACCTCAGCCTCCAGAATGCTGGAATTAACTGGCATTGTTCTTAATTAGTGCAAAGTGCTTCCTTTAGCAGACACTAGGTCTCTTATACTATATTTGTATTTCTGTGCTTTCTAGTTCCTTCTGTTTATCTGCCTTTGAGATCCAGTTCCACACTGTCCTAATCACTGTGAGTTTCTAATGTGAATTAACACCTAGTTTGGAGCAAATTCTCTCTTACTAGTCTTATTTTTGGTATTTTATTCATTTATTTATTCTGTATTTTAAGGAAGGCTCTACAGGGTGTTCAGCACCTCACTACTAGTAATTTGGACTCCTAGTAATTCCCAAGTGCTGGGATTACAGGTGTGCCACAACGCCCAGTCTCAATTGCTGCCTCTGCCCACTCCAAGTGGGGCCAGCAGGGCAGGGATGGAACGCCCAATAATCTGCTGAGCTATTTGGCTTTCCCATTTTTGATATTTTATAAGTGCTTCTACTAAATTTATTGTTTCAAATGAATTTCAAGTTCATTTAAGTGTTCTTTAGGATTTCATTAAATATATAAATTAGGAAAAATTTTAGATTTTTTTTTCTTGTATTTAGGACAGGGTCTACAGGGTCTCACTACCTAGATCAAACTCCTAGTGATTCTCCTGTTTTCAGCCTTACAACCACTGGGATTACAAGCAGGTGCCACATGCCCAGTCTCAATTGCTGTCTCAGCCTAAGCAGGTGCTTCAGTCTGTTGAACTATCAGATCGGCCCTAGATTTGTTTCTCAAAAACATAAGGGCTCTCTCTATTTTCTGTTATATATAGCAGTTTTCTAGATTTTTCATATAGGTTTTATGGATTTCTTTTATTTCTACACACAATACATTTAACAATAAATTCATATATGTATATTTATACATATGTGTGTATGTATATAGTGGGATACAACCAGGTCTTTTTTCTGTTTTATTTTCTGTATGATTATTTTTATATATAAGAAAGTTCTAGTAGGATGTGGTAGCACATTCCTGTAATCCTAGCACTAAGGAGGTGAAGACAGGAGGACTGCTGTTAGTTTGAGGCCAGCTAGGACTAAGAAGAGTTTAAACCCAGTCTGAATTACATGGTGATACATCCTGTATCAAATTTTTTGATACAGGTGATACATCCTGTATCAAAAAAACAAACAACACAGGGCTGCAGAGGTGGCTCAGTGGTCTAAGTGCCCGCTTACGTGAGCACAAAGACCTGGGTTCAATCTCCGATAACACATGCCATGCCAGCCCCTGAACTCTGGGCACACTGAGCTGGCTACCAGGACAGGGTGTGGTGGTGCACACCTGTAATCCTGTGCTGGGAAGGCTGAGACAGGAGGATCACTAGAAGTCCAAACTGCATAGTAAGACCCTGCACCAAAAAAATTAAATTTAAAAAAGAAAGAAAAATGATCTGGACGTATGTATATATCAGTATCAATAAACATTGACTGATGCTACTCTTTCTGGTTGGTTTGTATAGTTTTCCAGGTAAACAATCATATAATATGCAAATAATAACAATTTTTTGCCTCTTTCTGCTGGTACTTGGATTGATTACTAGGTTGTTTACTGAAATATTATATATGACATTTTAAAATAGCTGTGAAAAATGGTTTAATTCATGCAGCAAGTATTTTTGACAATGACAATCAACCTCTGGTGTCTATTCTTCCAGCATTTTTCCTGTCATACACATACACAATGCATCTTGGATAAATGAGTGCATGTAGATGGTCGGATTCTACCATAGCAGAGATGGTCTAAAGGCTTCTTGAGCCCTAACTCACTATTGCTAATGCCTTACAAAGCAATAATAAAGCAGATGGGAACAAAAGAACTCTCAATTGTGAGTGTATTTTTGTACCAATGCAAGCACTTGGGTCTGCAACAGCAAAGTCAGCAGTAAATCCAGAGACACAGATACGGGGTGGTTGGGAGAAAGAAGAGAGAAATCCTGGAGCATCCTAATAATAGAGCATCTGCTATTCAAACAACATACTGACAATAATATAAACTTGACTTTTTATACATTGCAGGTTACACCCTACTACAAACATTATTTTCAAGTCTTTCTTATACACTTCTTATACACTTTTTTATACCCTTCCCCTGGCCTTTCCTCATACTTTGCCTGCCAACCACTTGTGAGGTAGTTTTCCCAGAAAGGACAGTATGTCAAGACCTTCCCAGATTTCTTAACTAACTTGCCTTCTTACCTGCAGTCATTATCAAACTTTTAAGCCTAGTTTATTTCCTTCAAAGGACTTGATGAAAGTGTACTGTATTTTACTATTTGTTTAACATCATAGTTGGCAAACATTCTCTAAAGGACCAGATTTTAAATATTTCAGGTTTAGTAGGCCAATTGTCCTAGTTACAATTACTGAGGTCTGCTGTTATGAAAGCCAGCATATACTATATGCAAATGAATGAACAGAACTGTTACAGTAACAGTTCATTTATATCCACAAATATAAATTTCACACGGTTGGGGCAGGGGAGATGGCTCAGTGGAATAAGTGTTTCCTTGGCAAGTGCAAGGGCCTGAGTTCAATTCCTGGTTCTGCCAAAAAAAAATTTCATACAGTCTTCACATGTCATATTTGTTCATTTTATGTGGAGTTTTTTTGGTCATTTAAAAACATGAGAAATCATTCTTAGTTCATTGGTTATATAAAAGTCCAGTGGTCTGGACTGGAGCTATTGGCTGCAGTTTATTGATATGATTACATTTATTTTTTTCCTCATGTCATTTACTCTTCAGCTTCAAAAGTATGAAATCATCATCTGTCATTCCACTATGGATACTTAGGAATTTCTAAGCAAATATCATCCAGCACAAATTAACAAAAAAGACATTTAACTATAAAAAGTTATGAACTATATTCTTTTTTTTTTTTTGGCATTTTTAGTAAGGGTCTACGAGGTCTACAGCGTCTCACTACATAGATCTAACTTGTAGTGATCCACCTGTGTTCAGCCTCCCAAGAGCTGGGATTAAAGGCTCAGGCGCCACCGTGCCCAGTCTCAATTGAAGCCATAGAGCATCCTGGCGGCAGAGTTGGCAGGCAGGCCCAGGGATCAAAGTCCCAGCCACTTAGTCTGCCTAAGTAGATGTTTTAATCTGCTGAGCTATTTGGCTATTTGGTGGCTCTAATGAGCTATATTCTTGAGTATAGGCTCTTGTTAAAAAGCATCTAAAATAAATAGAATTACCTAGATTTTTATAGTATAGACTCCAGAATTTTTGGCAATGGGGACTATTTTTCAAAGGACTGTTTCTACTGACGAAGGAATGGGACAGACTCCTCAGGGTTGAATTCTCATGCCAGACTCCTCAGGGTTGAATTCTCTTATGCAGTGTACAACCTAGATCCCTCACATAGGCAGGTCTCAGTCACATTCACCCTGTGAACATCTAATTCCACTGCTGATCCAACAGGAGGTGAAGTAGAGGCAATACTGCAAATGGTTGGGGGGACAGCTGTAAACGCAAACCACACTCTGTGTCCTGGGGCTGAGAATACTTGCTGTACAATTGATCTGTTATGACATTTTCTTCTTAACTAGTGTGAAGCCAACTCTGTTATCCCTACTCTAAGTGACAAACGTAATTTCTTAAATACCATGTTGGCTTCCTTTCAGTGTAGTTATGTGTTAATGCAGTTTTGTTCAGCACTGTTACAGCTATTATGCTTCTGTTTCTAGTTGTTATAATTGTTTTGCTTTACATTTCACCTTGTTTAAAGATTCAGTTTAAAAAATTAAGCCTACATAGAAAAACTGAATACAGTTCTCCAAAATGTTGAAAAGAAATACTTACATAAAGACTCTGAGCCACTGCCATGTGTATACTTGGTATTTTTATGAATACTCTCAATAGCTCGAACTGCTGCACTGGCCACTAGAGACTAGAAGTAACAGGATATAGAATTTAAGTTAATGTGGAGCTTTGAAGCAGGACAGGGGGATGTTCTATAAAACAATTAGATTAATTGAAGGTTATCCAAAAAGTAAATGAATACATTAAAAATGTTTTAACTTTATGGCTATCACAAATGGTTGGTTTTAAACATAAAATCTTCCACACATTGAAACTTTTTATGTTTTAATTTGTGTTCAAAAAAATTCATGGCTTTTCAGGAATCCAGGCTTAGATGTACTTCATTCCTAGACAAAATTATCATCAAACTTTAAATCATGTATGTTAGAGTTAAAGTTTAATGATAATTTTAAAGTATATATATAGTAGGCTGGGCCTACTTTCTGACGATGTGCCGTCCACTCCTACACTCTCCTAGTCCCCTGGGCAAGATTCCTGTGCACAAAGCCCTTTTTTCTACTTGGAAAGTCATCCATTCCCTCTGAGTATAGAGAAATCTTTCAAAGCTGCCTAAAAGGTGTCTGTCCTTGATGTCAGACACCAAAGACAGACACCATTTTATTACTCTTGTTTCTTTGCAGTATGTTGTCCCCCTATGTACGTGGCTGAATCCGCTCAATGCAGTTCTGGGCTGTAGAGGGCCTGCCCTAGGCGCATTTGGTTCTGCCCTGGGGCTAGATGGGCTGCCCCAGAGTGACTCAGCACAAAAAGTGTATAAAAGGAGTTGAAAAAGGCTTAGCTGCCTGCTCTGCCCCACTTCCTTGGAGAAGTCCCAGACTCAGCTGCTGCTGCTCCTCTGCTCTTCATTGTTTTCTGCTGCCATGAACTACTGCCATCTGCCTTGGAGCCAGCTGAGTAGGAGCTGAGTATGAGGGCTGGAGAGATGGCTCAGTAGAACAAGCGCTTGCCTGGCAAGCACAAGGGCCTGAGTTCAGATCCCCAGTTCCGCCAAAAAAAAAAAAAAAAAAAAAATCAAAAGAGGAACTGAGTATGAACCTCCACAAACTAGGAGCTAAATAAACCTTTCTTTCCTTCATTTTGAGTTTGAGTATTTGTCCCAGCAATGAATAAAAAGTAACTAAGACACCTTAATAGATAATGAATCCATCAAAAAACAAAGTTACTGCAGCCCCTCACTTATCACAGGTGTTCCCTCTGATAGAGTTCCTTAGAGGCTGCCTATTCCCATTCCAGCCACCATTATGTTCCACTCCTGGCTGCGTTGGTTTAGTAAGCATGTATGTTACTGCACTCTATTTGTGATGCTTGTTCTGGGGATTAATTTGGGGTCTCATGCATGGCAGGTGAGCTCCCTATCAATTGAAGCAGCATATTCCCACACCTGTGTGGATCTTCTTGGAACTTCCTATGTCCCGTGACATTCTAAAAATACAAAAAATTTTACAAAAAACAACTCTTGCTTTGGTGAAGTTCTAAAACCTCCAACCACTGAATCCAGTAAATCTTGACCTCAGGTGATTTGACAGAGTTGGACCACAGCACAAAATATATTTGTCATACTTAGGAGAAAAGTTTTTTTTCCATTGATTTTGTTTGTAGAACTAAGTATTATTTTACTTACTAAATATGAGAAAAATAATAAAGTAGGACTTACCAGTTCCTCATGATCTTTGGTTTTGCTTCTGTTATAAGAATATGGGAATATTATCTGCTGGGCATATGAATGCATGCTGATGTAAGCTTTAATATGGTTAATATTTTTTCTCAAAAAATCTGCCACTGCCTTTACTTCTGGTTCTGATTCAGGATAAGGTCCACAGTAGGTTTCAGAGCATGAGAAACTTGATGCACCTTCCTCTGTAGTGAAATTGATAAAGGAGAATTTTAAAAGAATGTACTATCTGATTTCTGATTTCACTGACTATGTTCTCCTAGAGTCTGTGACACAGCATTTTTAGGTAAATAAGGGAGTGGTCTGAAAAGAGCATAACGTTCATGTACAGGAATATTGCTCATATTTCTCTTGAAGCCAAATATTTACATATGTAATATAGCACATGCCCTTCTTTCTAGATCTTGTCTCCCTTGCTGCCTTGGGGCAGCTGTTTTGCAACCTTAAGAAAACAATGGACATCTCAGAGATGCAAGTTCTACTTCCAAAGTTCTGGTTAGGTGAGGAAAAGTAAATCACATTTGCTTTAATCAACTATAAATTTGTTTTTTCTAATATTTGCAGTTTTAAAATTACTAAGTATATAATCCATAAAAGAGCCTCACTTGGTAACTCAGAATATGCAAGACCACCTCCTGTGTTACTTCAACTTGCTAGATGATTTAGTAAATAAAATGAAATAGTGATATTTGGTGCCATGGCAGTGTTCATCCATTCTTTTATGAGATCATAGCATATCTCAGCTCCTGCCTTTCAACTCTTCTCTCTTTCCCTAACCCACATGAGTAGAGTCCCAGGGAGTCACAATTAAATTAGAGGATTAGTCCCTCTTGGAAACAACTGAATTCCAGAATTGCATCTTTAATTTGTGTTCTGCCAATTGGAATCCCTTCGATGATAATTTGAAACTGAGGCTAGAGTCTAGTCTCAGTCCAACTACTCCCTTGCATGTAAAAAAGATGACAGCTCTGCTACCAACTGACACCTAAAGAGCACTTGCTGTATTTCAAGAGCATCGCTAATATTTAGGCAATATTCGAGTTGTTCTGAACAACTATATGAACTACATAGTGTTATTTTCAGCTTTGCAAACACCACTGTTGGTGGTAGCCATACATCACAATAAGAAACTACACAGCATAATGTCTAGTATCCCATTACTACATTCAGTTTACCATTTGTAGCTATATGATCTTGGTTTACTTTCATCAACCTGCCCAGAACCCAATTTTCTTATCTGCAAAATGAGGGAAATTATACATTAAATGGGAATACAATGAGCTTATGCATACAAAGTGCTGTAAAAAAATCCTGGCAAACAATATGCGTTGTATTACTGTTGCTGTCTATGGCACTGATACATTGTGTCAACTTGAGAGGTCAGAAGTTTGGCTGCTCATCTCGGTGTTTCCGCAGCCTGGGGCAAGGGAGAGCCCCCCTAGAATGACTCAGCACAAAACGGGTGTATTGAGGGGTTGGAGGAAGCTTCTGTGCCTCCCCACGTCCTTGGAGGAGCTAGATCGATACAGCCGTGCCACTTCCGAAGAGCTCCGATCTTCCCGCCACCACCGCCGCTTTCTTGGAGGAAATGGAATCTTTTTCGCAGTCAGCGTGGAAGGAAGTGAAAGAGGCTTGACGGATGCTGCAACTGCTACTCCTCTAACGCTCTTCATTGTTTTCTGCCGCTGTGAGCTGCTGCCGTCTGCCTTGGAGCCAGCGGAGTACAGACTGAAACCTCTGCTCAATGTGAGCGAAATTATAATCTTTTCTTCCTTCATTTTGAGCGTCGGGTATTTGTCCCAGCAACAAGTGAAAACTAACCAAGACACTAACCATCATGATTATCAGCCCTGCCAGACTTGTCATACCCCAGAATCCTTAGGAATACTGAAAAATTCGCTAATTAGTTTAATTGAGAAAGTAAAGAGCACAAGATGGATTTTAAGTTAAGGGACTAGCATAAAGGAATCCTAATTACCTAAACACAAACTCTCTGGAGCCATACCTGTAGAATGGGCTAATACCCTTCTTGGGGATAGGCCACTTTCTGATGCGGTTTATGCCTCTATAAGAAAAATACGTTTCAGGGCCCGTGAGATAGCTCAGGAGACTAAGCACCTGCTTAGGCCAGTTCAGAGACCAGGGTTTGATCCTTAGCACCACGTACCACGCGGGCCCCATCCCGGGCACACTGAACTGGCCACTAGCACCAGGCACGGTGGTGGTGCATGTGTGTAATCCCAGTGCTGGGGAGGCTGAAATCAGGAGGATCACTACGAGTCTGTGCTGTACAGTGAGACCCTGTACCAAATACATTAAAAAATATGTAAAGTACTGGGGAATGTAAATGATTGCAAAGACACAAGGTTCAGTTTTCAGTATGGCAGAAAGATAGAAAAAAAGGGAGGGAGAAGATTTAAGTATTATTGTCTTATTTACATCATACTGAAAAGATGTTTGAGCACATGGTTTAAAAAGCATTCCTTATAATTACATCTTGTTTCTTTTGGATATTCTCTTCACTATCCATGTTTCTTCTGTTTCTCTTTTAACTCTTGGATGATGTAATAGTAAGAAGGAAGTAAGATATTTCTTAATGGGAATAACAGTATATTTTCAGCAATTGACTATTCAAACTACAGAATACTGACTTCAACATGAAAAGTAAACTGAACACCAAAAAGCTTGAAAATAAGAAGGTTTAAAGGGAACTGACAAAAAGTAATTGTCAGGTGCAGGCTTATTTCAATGAATTTGTAGTCAACCTGAGTTTGCATTCTAGCTCTGCCACTTCTTAGGAATGTGTCCCTGACCATGGGACTTGCTGTGGTTTGAATATGGTTTGTGTTCTCTGAAATGCCTGTTGAAATTTAACCCTCATTATGAGACATCAAGGGTGGAGCCACATGGAACATTTAAGATATGTTTGGGGTCTGCTCTCAAGAATGAGTTAATCCATTCATGGGATGAATGAGCTAGTGGGTTATCTTGGAGTGGCCATATATCAAAAGCTAACTCGGCTCCTTTTTCTTCACAGCCCTTCCAGAATTTGTTATTGGCTGACATCTTGACATTAGCCATTCTTTATGAAGTGAGTTGGAATTTCAGTGCTGTTTTAATTCGCATTTCTCAAATGGATAATCATGTGGAACATTTTTTCACGTATTTACTTGCCATTTGTATTTCTTCTGAGAAGCATATATTCATCTCAGATGCTCACTTTTGGGTTGGGTCTTTGAATTTTGAAGGCTGGATTTTTAAAAACTCTTTGTAAGTTCTAGATAGAAGGCCTTTGTCTGAAGGAGAGTTGGCTATAATTTTTCCCAGTTTGTGGGTTTTCTTTTTATTCTGTTGGAGATTTGCTTTGAAGTGCCAAAACTTTCAAAAAGATGAGATCACAGTTGTTGATTCTTTGAAGTATTTCCTGTACAGTTTGGTTTTTGTTGATGAACTCTCTATCTACCCCTATGTCTTCAAGATTTCTACCTACATTGTCCTCCAAAAGACCTAGTGTTTCTGTTTTAATATTTAAATCTTTGATTCATTTTGACTGTAGCATTGTGCATGGTGATAGGTATGGTCTAGTTTTATCCTTCAGCATGTGGAAAGCTAGTTTTTCCCGCATCATTTATTACAGAGGTCATCTTTCTTCTGGTGAGCATATTTGGCTCTTTAGCAAAGACAAGATGGCTATCTCAGTTACTCTTCTCTCTTTGCTGAGACAAATACCTTACACTCAAAATGAAGGAAGGAAAGGTTTATTTAGCGCACAGTTACTGGAGGTTTCAGTCCATGCTCGGCTGGCTCCAAGGCAGACTGTCACATGGCAGAGGGCAGCAGCTCATAGTGGTAGCAAAGAGCAAGAGCAAATGGGAAAAGTAGTGGCAACAGACAGCAAATTCAGACCATGCACCTCAGACTGGGTGTAGCACTCACACCCATAATCCCAGCAGTACTCGGACTCATAATCCCAGCTTTGGATCACCCACAATCCCAGTGGATCATGAATTAACCACAAACTGTAGAAGTCAGCCTCATCAACTGCTTGCAGGGACACCTAGAGACAAATCATAACAGTGGCTGAGTATGTTCGCAGTTCTGTCTGCATCTTCTGTTCTCTTCCACTGATCCTCAGATATGTCTCTATGCCAGTTAAGCTAATTTTACCACAGTACCTCCATGGTATAACTTCAGGTCAGAGAATGTGACACCTCCTGCTTTTCCTTTGTTTCTGAGGATAGCTTTGATATTCTGTGTCTCTACTGATTCCAAATGAATTTGAGGAAAGTTTTCTCTAGCTGTTAGGTATACTAATGATATTTTAATCAGTACATTAAATCTCCATTGGTGGGAGTGCAGACTGATACAACCACTGTGGAAACCAGTGTGGAGATTCCTCCAAAAGCTAGGATTGGAGACCCCATGCAAGCCAGCTGTTCCCCTCCTGGTTATCTTTCAAAAAGAACTGAAAACCTCATACCACAGTAATGTGTGTGTAACAGTGTAATTTGTCATAACTAAATCTTGGAAATGAGCAAAATGCCCATCAACTGATGAACGGATACAGAAGATGTGGTATTTTTTTCCACAATGGAGTATTATTCTGCTATAAAATACAATAAATTTGAGTCTTTTTTTTGGTAAATGGATGTAACTAGAGAATATACTCTTAAGTGAAATGAATCAGATCTGCACAAACATCATATTGTCTCCTTAGTGTGAGAACCTGAAAGAGAAAAATGGAATCTGAAGGGTATGATAGACACTAGGAAAAGGGAATGAACTTATTCAAAGGGAAAGAGTTACTGAGTTAAGAAGAAGGATAGGAGAGGGAGTGAGGGAAAGAGTTTTATCTAGGTATGTAAGCAGCATAGCTTAGACAACTGTACTGTGAATTTCTGCTGGTCTATGGAAAGGAGCAGTTATGCTTAATTTGTTTCATCTTTTTTTAATTGTACTTTTTCTCTTATTAACTTCTTATACATTTTTTCTTCATCCTATTTTACCTGCATATATATGGCAATATGAATTATTGGTTGGAAGATGACGCTATGTATTACAACACATGCTGTGAAATTTGTATTACTTTGTTAAGTGAAATTCTGTATCATTTGTAATTTTCTATGTTTTAATTCTACTTTGTACTCTCTTTAAAAATTAAAAATAACCTTCTTAGGTAGACCCAGTGGCTGGGGTTTGATCCCTAGTGTGCCAGTGCCGGTCCTGTCCCCAGGGTGCACTAAGACTGCTCTAGAGACTGGGCATTGTGGTTCATGGCTGCAATCCCAGCTCTTGGGAGGCTGAACACAAGCTGATCACTATGAGTCCAATTTACATAGCGAGACTCTGTAGTCCTTGTCGGCCCTGTACTAAAATACAAAATAATAATAATAATGACAACAACAACAATAATAGCTAACTTGGCTGGCTCTGAATCTTGCCATGGGATGCGCTGTGCTGGCCCTGGACTTTGCCAGCAAGAGGGCTAACACCAGATGTGGCCCCTCATCCTCAAGCTTGCACAATCAGTCAGAATGAGCCTCTTTTCTGGATAACTTACTCAAACCGTAGTATTCTGTTGTTGGCAACATAGAAAATGTCAGGCTTTACTCAGCCATGACTTTCCCAGAAATTTATCTTTGTAATATGTAGGCAGTAAAATGTAGTATAACTGGCAGGGCAAAATAGAACTTTAAAACTTATTGTTTCTCCAAATTTTGCCCAGGGCAGAACTAGGACACTTTCTGCTCAGTGCACAGAAATGGAAAAAAATATGTGGATGCTGGCAGCAAGAGATCAAGGTCCAGTTTCTTTTCCACATGCAAAGTAAGAAGCAGGAGATAGCCAGGAGGCATCAAGCAAGCTGGAGTTATCTGTTGTCTCATTTTACTCTCTCTCTCCCTTCCTCCCTATGAAAGACACACATCTGGACAAAGTAAGAAGTGATTTATGGCACTGTGAGGCTCCTGCATTTCCTGGGAGCTTTTCTCTATGCCTCTTTGGTTTGTTCCAGAGCAGCAAGCAGAGGGTTTACAGAACCAAGCAGCCTGTCGCACTGCCCTGCCTTGAGTAGATCTTGACACAGTACTGTTTATCTCTTTATCTGGCTCCTTTTTCACAAAAGCAGCTGTTTCTCTGAGTCACTGGCCAGGTAACAGTGGCAGCAGCCTCCAAGCCTCTGTGAGCACCTAGGTAGTACTCTGCAGAGTGGCCCTGAGGGGAGCTGTTGAGTGATTCCCTTAGACCACTGGTGCTAAACCTCTGGTATGCACTCTGCAGTGGGCACACAGAGCCCTCTTTGTTGGCAAGTCAGCCCAGCAGCTGAGCACTGGATATACAGGTTTAATTGAAGGGTTAGCGCTTTGCAATAAATAAATAAGTCAGTTTTGTAGTGAAAGTTTGGGCAGTCAGTCTCTAAAATGTTCACCATCACTGCCTTAGACCGAAATCAGGATTAACTGTTCCACCCTCTGGTTTCCGACTACATCATCCCAAAGCAATGAAGCTCATTCCCAGGTTCATTTCACCGACGTTTGCTGAGATTCCCCCCAGGCACTGACTAAGGGACTAGGTAGCGGCCCCTTCCTTCATGCAGTTCTAATTAGAAGTGGAAAGGAAATAAAGACACGGAAAGTGGTTTGTTTTGTTTGCTGGAGTAATGATGAAATGTTCAGAGTTACAGATCTTCTTTCAAAGGACATATGTAAGATCACATGTGTAGGTTGAAGTTACGCGAAGAACAGGCTATCTCTGTGGGTGCAACATCTTCTCACCCTTGTTACCACAGAGCCACCTAGGGCCATTTTCAAAAATAGAAATGAATTAACTTCACTGCTTGATTTAGTTTGTAGCTGTTTCTGTTTTGTTTCGTTTTGCTTTTTCGGCACTAGAGATTGAACTGAGGGGGATTGAACTGCACTTAAGCCCTCCTCTTCCACAACAATAAAGAAGGGTCCCTGTTACTTTTCTACCAATAACATGGAATGCTTTACTAGAATATGTCATTATTTGATTTCTGGTAACCATTCTTTCTGGAGTAGGGTGGAATCTCAGTATTGTTTTGAATTGCACTTCTTTAAAGGCCAGAGATGAACATTTTTTCAGGTTCTTGTTAGTCATTTGTACTTCTTCACATGAGAAGTGTTTATTCATTTCAGTTGTCCATTTTTTGTTTGGGTATTTTTATTTTGAGGGGTCTAATTTTTTCAGTCCTTGGATAGAAGACTGATATCTAGAATAAAGAACTTAAAAAATAAAGTTAGAAGATATCAAAAATTAAAGTTAGAAGATATCTTAAAGAACTGGTACAACCTCTTCATGTTAAAGATGCAGAAGCAAACAGCAGGTAGAAGACATTGAAGTAAATGGCTGACTGTGTTCAATATTTACCACATTACATCTTCCTCAGAAGTTTATTATTCAAATTATCTCCCAATTCAAACTGGTCTCCCCTATAGTTGACATTCACAGGCCTTCTCATCCTCTTAATGAAAAGACAGTGTCACAAATAAGGCAAACAGGGCCAGCCAGATAGCTCAGCAGATTAAACATCTGCTTTGGCAGAGGCAGGGACTGGGGCTCAATCCACAGTGTGCCATGCTGGCCCCACCCCTGGGATGACAATTGAGAGTGGGCATGGAGGTGCATGACTGTAATCCCAGAGCTTGGGTGGCTGAAAACAGGAGGATCACTGTGAGTCCGATCTACA